>JAQFXN010001026.1:0-17057 GCA_034693365.1 Liacarus xylariae
GGGTTGAAATTTTTTACATAAGGGAAGGGAAAGGTTGAAATTTTTTACATAAGGGAAGGGAAGGGTTGAAATTTTTTACATAAGGGAAGGGAAGGGTTGAAATTTTTTACATAAGGGAAGGGAAAGGTTGAAATTTTTTACATAAGGGAAGGGAAGGGTTGAAATTTTTTACATAAGGGAAGGGAAGGGTTGAAATTTTTTACATAAGGGAAGGGAAAGGTTGAAATTTTTTACATAAGGGAAGGGAAGGGTTGAAATTTTTTGCATAAAGGAAGGGAAGGGTCTGAGAATTTTTGAAAAGTGTGATCTCTAATTCCAAACTCTATGGCATATAATGCACTTATAATAAAACATTAATTAAAATATTACAAATACAGCTGATAATTTGAAAATTTAGTAATAATTTTTATATATAATTTGATTTATAATTATTAATTATATATAAAATTAAATATGTTATACAATTAGTTTCATTGAGGTTTTTGGCAATTTTAGGAGAATATATTTTTAATGAATAAACTATAAGAAAATATTCTTACTTTTGCAAAATTCTGAAATATACACACTTAAAAAGATCACAGGATCTATATGTGATTTCAAAATTGTGCAAAAGTAAGAATATTTTCATTCATTTTTATACAATTATATTGAAACAAATATAGATAGTTTTTTTCATCTAGTCAGAAATATAGATGCATTTTTTGGATTATTGAAAATATTTAATACTGTATCTATTAGAAAATTTAATAAAAATTGGAATTTATAATAAAACTAATAATCCATCGAAATCTAAATTCAAATAGTATTTGTTATATACTTTTACACATGAACTAGTTTAATTAAAATCAAAGAATTAAGTAAAATATATATTTTCGTAACATATGACGTATTTTTCATAGTTCAGAAAATATTGTTCTGAAAAGATATGTTTTTTAGATTCAATTGAAAGAACTCAAGAATCTTCGTAAACAAATTTCAAGTTTTGCCGACAATGTTTTAAATGAATTGATTAATAAAAAATAAAATTTTAAGATATTTATTCATTTCTTAGATTTCTATAATATCTGAAAAAGTATTTTAATATCTTATCAAATAAATACCTCTACTCCTCCACCATATCCACCATAATCTCCATATTTGCCTTCGAGGTCTCCGGCATTGATATTAATAATATTTATTAATAACACCAATGCTATTGGTATGAGATATCTATTCATTTTTATAAATTCAAACTATATTTTAGAGAATCGAATCTAACTATAAACTAATCTGACTTTCCATTTAAGTCTTTATATAAAAACTAATTGAATTTCCTGAAGTGTAGGCTTAAAAGCATTCGCAAACAAGACTTTTTGTCACTCGAAACAGTTTTTCATTTGAATTGATAAAAGGATTTCCCGAAATATTATGCTTTCCCAACAAATTACAAACTAATGCATGCATTCAAATACAGAAGAATTTATTTGAAATATAAAATATTACATAACATCTAAATTAATAGTTAATTATCTTTTATATAATTTAAATTAGTAAATGACTAATAATTCTTAAGACATAACTACTTAATTGTTTCTAAATTGCTTATAATTGTCGAAACTTTAAGGTATTTTAGAAAGAACGGGAGCCCCAAACAAGTTGAATGAATTTGTCAATTAATCAAAACAAAACTTTTGGGAATTTTCTAATAAATTTTAATCTCTGCTTTCGAAGAAAAAATAGATTATGAATTCGTTTGCACTCTCTTACTTTTTGCTAAAATGGCCAAGGAATTACCGATAAAAATGGTGCTTTGACGCACAGAATCCCACTTAAAATTTTCCTTTTCAAAGATATATATATGGTGCATGCCTGTTTTAAAAATATAAATATTGACTAATCCAGTAAGTCTTTGTCTGGAAGCTCATTGCCATGAGATAGTCTGTGTATTATTCCCAAACCATTCCATCATATCATCCCATATCACAAAACGAATATTTATAATAAATGTTGAAGTTTTTATTGTCATTAGTTATTTAAAACATATTCTTCAATGAATTTATGAAAACAATATAAATAGAGAATTGGAAATAAATGATTGTAAATAATTATAATAATAGCAAACATTGAGTTAACAGTAAATATGAGATTCAAATAGAAATAATAATATAATGAGCTATTAATAGCTTTAAAACAGTTTAAATAATAAAATTCAATTAATGAAAATAAAAGATTTCAAACGCCTCTGATTTGAATAATTTTCTGCAGTTTTGCAAATCCGTCGGAAATTGATTTACATTTAATTATAATAAGCATAACGTCTTCGTAATCAAAGCCCATTGAAATCAAAGCCATTTTGCGTGAAATGAATAATTCATAACTGAAAAGAAATTAATTAGAAATAAAACTAGATTTACAACAGAAACCATACGTGGGTTGAGTAGAGGTGGGGCTGAGGGTGGGGGTGGGGGTGGGATGGGGACAATTTAAGCCAGATTAGGGGTTGACTCTGTTGGACATGTGGTAAAAAAGATGTGATAAGCTATACTTACGCCGCAGGCCGGGATGTCTTGTCCAGAATCATAGCCTGTTTAGCGGCCACTTCTGCCTCTCTATACCTTCGGAGAGCATTGAGAGAACTGGCCTTTCGTACATAATTGACGGCACACTTATCGTTGAGTTGAATAGCCTTTAAGGCATCGTTTAGTGCGAATTGAAATCGTTTTAATTTATAGAAAGCGAGCGAACGATTGGAAAAATAGCGGAAATCAGTTGACTTCAGATCAATAGCTTTTGACAATAGAGTGATTGCTTGGATATAATCACCGCTTTTTAACGCCGCTTCACATCCTTTTGACGCTAATTCTAAACTTTTGTCTGAATCACACATTTTTTTCTGAATAAAATCGACAATAATTTCCGATAAAAATGATTCAAATAATTATAAATTATTAAGTTTTAGAAAATAAATGCTTTTAATAATTTGTATAATTCTTGAAATATAAATATTAAGAAATTTAATACAACTCTATATGAAGTGCTTATACAGTATACTCGATTATTATCTAGGTTTAAATTATTTAGATTTTTATATTTTACTTTCGATTTCACTAGAATTTTAGTTAATTACAAATTAATTGAGTAAATCAGTTGAGTTAAGTGACAGATTAGTTGTAAATTATTAGTTGACTACTAATAGGCTTTGAATTTTAGTTTTAATTTTCTCTAACCTTTAGATTATTTTCAAAATCATTAATATTACAAATTGTATTTTTATTATATTATTCAAACAAGAACAAATATTAATTCATTCCTATTGGTTCATTCAGATGTGCTTATATTAATCTAATAAATTAGTCACGCATTAGAGAAAAGTCATATAACTTAAATTAATAGACAGTTTGAATAATTGCTTGGATTATTAAAGAGTAATAATAATCAGAGACTAGACAAACTCGTAAATACAACTATTTTACTGTAGCTCAGATCTTTAGTAATTACAAAAATCTTTACCGATCAGGAGACAAGGATTAAATAAAGCCCCATTTATGTTCCGTAAATTCTGAAATTCTGGTATAATTTGTATTTCTGATAATGACGAAATAAGTGCGAAAAACATGATATTTGAAAGAATTTTGTGGTAAGAAAATGAATAAAAATCATTGCCTCCAATAAAAAAAAATAAAAAATTTCAAGAATTGTAAAATATTTAACAAATGTTTACATAAGTAGAGTGAAAAGTTTTTATTTCTATATTTATTCAGAAAATTTTATTTTGTCAAAGATTAAAGAATAGATATTTATGATAATTCATTTTTTCCTTTTACTTATATTCAGAAAAAATGTTCATCAAATCAGAAGAGATTTTTAAGGACCCACTTTAAAAATTAACAAAATTTATCAAAATTTTTGTGGAAAAATGTCGACTTTTACCCCTTCTCTCTTAAAATAATTAAAATTTCCGTTTTTAATTCCGAAATGTTATTACGAATTTTCAGTGTTTTTCTTCCGATTTTACGAACGAAATTTAGCACTTTTTATCACGAAATTGTCCTGTCTCTGGTAATAATGCTTTAAAATTATATTTACATTTATTATGATGAAGTCTAAGGTTATTAATAATAAAGGGATCTATACCTACAAATCTTCAAAGGGTTGAGATATTTATCATGTTGATACTAGTTTAGAATTGAATTTGCGAATTGATTATTTACACTATGTTTGAGTTATCCTAAATTGTGTTCTCTGACGTTTAGGATTACCCTATTTTTTCAGTTCTGCATTTTTTCAAATTTAACAAATGGATAAGTCATCCATCTTTTCAGAATCGCCCTGTACTAGTCATAAGCATCAAGCTATGGCTTACTAATGAGATCGCTTTTAATTTGATGGATGGGAGTGAAGATTTACTTTAAAATAACTAAAAGTCAAAAATAATTCGATATTTTTCATAGATAATTGATCAATTGATCAAGCTTTCTCAAAATATTGCAAAAGCTTGAGTGACTGAGTCTAACTTCAGGACTAGTTTTAGACACTTTAAATTATAATTCAAAGGAATTGTATTCAAAAATATTAATTTTTAAACAAAAACATTATAATTGAACACATGATATGATTTCTTTTTAATATCAATGTCACAAAAATGGTATTTAAAAATTAGTAGAAAAATTTGATGTCTTTGGGCTAAATTATTAATAGAACTAATTTAAACTAAAAACTATTCAAAGCATGTGTTTGTGTAATATTGTCAGTCAATCAAGATTTTCTATTCTTAACTAATATTACAATTGTTGAACTGAATTATAAAATGTATCCTAAATTTCTTTTCATGAGACAAATGCATATTCATTACAAATACTTGTAATAAGAAAATTACACGAAATGCAGTCTTAATTGACTAATAATTTTAAAAGATTATAAAATGGAGACAAATTTAAACTGAATGGACATTAGATTGAGCTCGTAGTGATTTGCTTTATTTATCTTATTTGATTAATCATTGAACGACATCCTAAACCTCGGAAGAATCTAAAGTGAGGATAGACTTAACCTATGTGTGCGGTTAAAGTGGGTATAAGCTAATCCTATAAGAGTGGCTAATGTGCGGATTAAATGTGAGGATAGACTAAACCTATGTGAGATAATTTAGATAAATCATATGGTAGTGCTAAAGTGAGGAGAGACGAATCCCATAGTTGTATTAAAGGTGATGATAGACACAACAATGTGAGTGAATAAAATTAGGATAGACTAAACCTATGAGAGTTACTTATAATATAGAATAGATAGAAAAATTATATTGAGTAATATAGGAGATGTAGCACCTTTACCGATTCTTTTAATAATACTCTTCAATTTGCTTAAGATTGGCCATTTTCCACATCACATCTTATAGTGGTGTCCATTATCGCTACCAGCATTGCTTATAAATCACTACTAATTTATATAAAATCTACTGATAAATAGTAAAATGTTTCCAAATAGATAAATCAGTATAATAATTGTTAAACATGGCGCAGCAGTTGCCATTTTGAACTATTATTATATACTAAAAGATTCATATTAAAAGACATTTTTAATTGTCATAAATATCCATTGATTATAATTGAAGCAAATCATATAACCTTATAATAAATATATATATCTATTGTCCAATTCTATTGATGACAGAAACAAATATTAATGCAATTTTAATGAAATGCGTTTTAAATTATTATTGGTATTTCTTTAAAGCGGAGATATATATAGTTCTGGTCATTCTTGTTTATAATATCAGATCTTTACTTTGTTTATGAAAACACGTTGTTTTGTAGTAGAATTAAAATATAAATGAACTTTATTTTACAGCTTTTAACGTTTTCTTAGCATTTTTTGCTTAAAGCAAAGCGCTATGTATTCTATATATGTGTGCATTCATTGTGTGGTTTGAATCAACCTTTTGCTTCAATAGCGTTGGTTTATATCCAAAATACAATTATTGCATAAATATTTCGTTTTGTTGCTTAAATAAACTCCTGTTTTTATTTATACACCGATTTGAGCGGAGCCCCTGTCCTCCCTCTTCTTATAGGCCACAATATAATAAACTATTCTAATTTTTCTAACGAAATGTTCCCCTAATATAAGATAAGTAACGGCAGTATAATATCGTAAGCAATATAAACAGTTAACTGACATTCAAGGATCGCATATCTAGTCTTCAAGCGGTTAAGCATTAGTAATGAGAAAATTTCGATTTTCGACTAATTTTTAATTTAATTCTTTTGTGAATTCAACACGTATTCAGTAAATATAAAATTTATGTATAAAAATAGAATACGACATTGATCATGGTGAATAAATGAGATTTTAAACTCAGATGAAGATTATATGAATCATTGAAGCAGAGAATCATTTAATAAATATAATTGAATTCTTTGAGAGCCATTCAACTGTACTCCACATCTCTATTGCGATAACAATTAATTACTCGGAGACAGAAAGTGATTTAATGTGAATTAAGCTACAAATATTGAATTAATTATTGTTATGTCATTTCCATTAATGAATTGCATATTAAATGAGTATTACATCTAATTTCGATTCAATTTAAATGTTTATGAAATTGTGAGTTATTTTGTTAAATATCTTATTAAACAATTCAAGAATATATAAAATTTTGAAGTTTTTACTTATTTTATCTCAATTTCTGATAAATACCTGTAGAGCTGATGTTTAAGTTGTAATGAGTGATACCAGAACTCAGAACAGTCATCAGTGAACAGAGTCCAGAATACCCGTGATTTTACAAAATATGAAAATTACAATAGTAATAAGCACTGGGAAGTGATATCCAGATATATAGACAATTATATTAGTATTTCAAAAAGTTGTAAATATTGTATATAATGTTTTTGTTCACAAATATGTCATAAAATCTTCCAATTGTAAGACAAACTGTAAGAAATTATTGTATTTTTGAACATGCGTAACTTCTAAATATTAAACTTAGAAAAATAATTTTTGCACATTTTATTATTATATAATAAGCTAAGTTAATGTTTATAGTAGTGTATTTAATGTTTATATATGAACTTATAATTTCCAATAAAACTAAATCTCAAATTTGGTTAAACTCTAATAAGAAATAACAACAAAGTCTTTTATTGTATTTGAAACTCATCTTCAGCCATACAGCTCTAGTCATAGTTAATAAAATTATTATTATTATTATTCTAACAGACTATAGAGGTGTGGGGTAATTAATTAAAATATAAGCCAATCACGAATTAGCACATTTGTTGTCATTGTATTGGTTATTACAACAATTATGGTAGGGTCAAATACTGTAAGACCCCATATAAACCATATTTTAATTGGCAATATAATTGATGGACATATAAATTGAATGTTTTGTTTACTTTCCATAAATGGCTGTATGGCTGATGTTGAGTTTCAAATACAATAATAAGTTTTCTACTTTTATAATAATATTTCTAAATTGATTTCAAAGTTTATTTCATTTGATTAAAACGTTTTTTATAATAAGGCCTGTCTATATTGTTTGGAGAGTTTTCAGATTTGAGCGGTTTATTTGGTTAACTATATTTTCATTTCATTATGATTCATAATTAAGATAGTTTCTTGCAGAGTTCGTCGAAATTATTTTAAATTACGTTATTTTTAATTAAATTCTGCAAGAATTCGACGATTGCAAAATACACCCACTATCCCTAGTCAAAATTAGAAAATTTTTGAGGTCACAATTCGAAATATCCCTTGAGCATTTCCCAAAAATACCACCCTGACATTTTCAAGTCTGTCCATATTTGATAAAATTATACTTAAATCTTATAGTAAATTAAAGTATGATGCTAAATCAATACCTAAACTGTAGATTCATCTTATCAAGCTTCAAAGTTGTTTTTTATCCTAATATGATACATGGAGTAAAGTTACGGATAATATTTTGATCTAAATGGCCTACATCTAAAACTTCGACTTAATTTAATTGCAATTCTTGCTATTTTTTATGGAATTAAAATATAATATAACAAAATTTTAAGAATTAATAAACCTGGTGACATTTAGCTTAATTATACAGAATCAACTGAATATTATGAGCAACAGCCGTAAATTTCGGCGTTATCATCAAGAATATACTTTAAAAGATAAATCATATGAGATAGAAATGTGGTTCAATGTGAAATTATGTGCCATTTTATAACCTCTTTCTGATTAGATTGGTCAAAATCGAAAATTCGATATTAAAATTTTTTATTTTAATTGCATTGTCGTGTATATAACGCCGAAATTCATAGCTGGTAATTATGAGGTTCGGCTAAAAATGGCTCCTTTAGAGGAAATATATTTTCATTTTGTGAGCTAACGATGATTTCATACTTAATCAAATGAACACAGTTTTTAAGAAAGAAAACCAAAAATAATTTTGCAAAGAAGAAGTATTTCAACATTTTGTTATCAAAAACCGATATTTGGTTTATCTTAGTTTTACTCTAATTTGCATAAATCCTTATTTATCGCTATATTAAGCTAAAATCGGATATTTTCTGTAGATTAGCTAACACTTAAATCAATGTGAATTTGTGAGTTTACCCCTCGCGTGACCTAAACACCGCATGAATCAAATATATATACTGTATATGGCAAATGCATTTTTAAATTTCCATAAGAAACTCTCCAGACTCCTTGTTTTTCACCAAAATTACTTCTATACTTAATTCTGACTAAAACCCAATTCAATAAAGGATTTATGTCTTGAAGTTTAGTAAATGTTCGTAAGACTTGCCAATAATGAGAAATTCTAGAATTGGGTCCAAAAATGTAACTCTAATTTGTAGTAAAGAATTGTGAAAACGTTTGCTCTAAAGCACAGCCTTTGTATCTCAAACTGTCTTCTTATCACTTATAATGACTATTCTTTCGAATTTTCGTTTAGGTTTTCCAGAAAAGTGTTATTATATTAAATGCTGAAACAGACCAAATGCTCTCTTATATCGATGTAATGAATAGAATACTTATTTTCTGTCATTTTTCCATTTTTAAAGTCTATTCTTTTAGTTTAACAAATATTGATAAAACTTTGTAATAGATCTCTGCATTCAATTAAACTTATTTTTGTGTTAGAATTATGAATTCATCATTTAATTGAGGAAAAAATAAATTATACAGTGTATCCTTTTTATAACGAACACGATCTCAGGAATGGGTGCTAAAAGTATTTTCAAGTTATAATTTCATCTGTTATGACGAACGAGTTTTAACGAGTGGTTTCTGATAACATTTAATACAAATAGTGTTTTGTTTTAACGAGTGTTTTACATAATTTTCAAAATGAAAACTCATTTATAAATTTCAGATTTAATTAGCAAATGAATAACATAGACATAAAGTTTAATCAAAATTATCTAATTTGTCCTAGACATCTTTGTATATATTCTTACAAGTTAGAACCATTGATTTGATGTTCCAATCATCTTGTTGGTTTAAAACAAATTGAAAACTAGATTGCATTCTTAAAAATGACACTAGTTAATGAGAATTTAATATATGTTAACTCTAATTTTTGACCCTAGATGAACTCCAAATTACATAAATTCTTAACTTTTTATACAAGTCTTTATTAAAACGTGCAATATTTTGGCACTAAATCGCTTGTAATAATTAGTTTTCACTGTAGTATAATTATGGTTTCATGAAATTCATAAATCGATATAAAACATTCGTATTTACTGTACAGTTGTTGGAAGTCATTGGAAGATAGCTTTTTTCGGTTTTACAAAACTGAAACTTTTAGATAAATTTGTTCTTTATTACGATTTCAGTTAATTCAAATCTATTTTGCTTTTATTTAATCAAATAGCTTTAAAATTGATAAAATTAGAAGAAAAAAGATTGTTTTAAAATTCTTTTCTGACAAAATTTTGTTCAATACAAAGATACATTGGAGGATCATTTTAAATTGAACGGAGCAAGAGTTTAATTTTACTCATTAGCTTTGAATTTTTGTTTGACTAAGATGTGACCGATAGCCACTGGAATGAAAATATAGTCACATATAGTAGTCATTTGCAGAAAGACATTAATTTTATATCAAATTTTTATTTTGAATTATTTGATATTAATGTTAATCTCTCGGTTAAAGATTAATCTAATATAAAAACTCAAAGCTAGAATAAACTTTTGCTCTGTCCAATTTAAAATGATCCTGCACTGTAGACTTTAGAATCGTTTCTATGTTTCACAACATCTTCTTAAATCAGTTTAGCATCAATTGATTTCTCCGAGCAGTGATGCCAATAGAGCACAAGTGTCTCCATTAAGGACTGTTGGCTGAGAATACTTTGACAGTGACTTAATATTCCAAACATACTTTCAATAGTGTATATCTTTTTTCATACAGAAGTTCGCAAATAAATAATTGAATCTTTGAAGTGATGTCTGAAAATTAACTCGTCTTTCGGTAAAGTTATTTCTATTTGAAGTCATCTTTTAATTTTCATTATTGTTGATAATGAAGAAAGAATGTAATAAATAGTCTTAAGGACATTGTTAGGGAACAGTTATTTGTGAGTATCGGAGAGATCTATAGCTTTAATAGTAAAACATTAATGAAAAGTCTACTATATATTGAAAAGAGTTTCTAGTCGATGAGAGTTGACATTTCATAGAAACTGAAAATATCAAAGATTTTGTTTGGAAATCAATACTTTTAAAAATAAAGTTATACTCAAATTTCTATCTCTCTCTTTCAAAAGTCTATATCAATATCTTTTCTATCGCTTTCTTTAAGTTCTTTTCAAATGTAATTGTTTTGAATTCTATTTCAATTTCTATCCAATGATTATCAAAGTTTTTTTTTAGAAAATATCTGAGTTTTTTGTCCATAAAATTATTTGAAATCTCTTCAGAATTGAGTCATTCGTTTTTATTGTACAATAAATATTATGCATATATTGTGAAGAGATTTTTATTGATTTCAAAATAAAATTCTGTACTTTTATGAGAGAAGGCTTTGATTTTATTTTTCAATATCTGTTTTATTGCTCTCGAGTTCGTAATAAACTAAGAAAAAGCGAAGTATTAGAAATTTTGAATAATAGTCGATTAGATTTCGCAGAAATATATCATTTATTCTGAAAATATTTGCTGAATTTTAGTGTTTGAACGCCTATACAGTTGTGCATTATTTCGGGTATATTTGATATTCTGCTCAGTCTTTACTAAAGAGTTGATCGATTTCGGCTTCCAATCGATTATTTTCCACAAATGTATTTCTGGGCCTAACATGTTATGCAACTTCTGGTGTCTTATAATTAAAAGTTTTTAAGATTCAAAATTAGATTATTTCAATTCTATTATTGAGTTTTGTATTTAGCTTTTGGTGAACCAAAAAGTTATATAATTATATTCCTTAGAGATAAATAAATATTATTAATAAATTTGCATTCAATTAGTTATTACATTATTTCATTAAATCGTTAAAAGAATTTAATTTAAATATATAAATATTTTTATAATTTTAAACTTCTTTTCTGCAATATTTAATTCTTTAAATTGAATTTATATTCAGATTTTAAATATTAAATTTTATTTTTGTATTATTCTGAAATGATTTTTATAAAATATAAATGTGTTCATTCATTGCAATTAGTGTTGACCAGTGCAGCAATTCTAGTGAATTGTTGTCGAGGTGCAATTTTGGTATTGATTCAAACAGTAATAGTATTCAGTTATTTGTTTAAAACCGGTTTTTGAGCTTCTGCTTTAAGCTTGAAATATTTGCATTGGTTTATTTAGTAAAAAACAAGAATTTTATTTTAAAATCGAATAACCTAGGGTAAAACTGACTTTTTCAATATAAACTATGAGAATGCCAATTAATAAAATAAAAGAATTTTCCAGGAGAATTTTAGAGAATAACATGACAAATTTTGGATTACAATTGATCTATTACTAATTAAAATAATTTTTTATAAAAATTCCTAGCTACTGTATTTATATCTATATATAACTTAGGAATCTATATTTTAGATATAATTTCAATTTATTAAGAGTTCCAGAAGAAATTAAATTAAATACATTTTTGAACTCAAAATAATTACATTAACTTTAATTAAAAGAAAATTATTTTTTGACACTTTTTTTGTTGTTGATATGTCTCGACACTTATGTTAAGAATTGTTGATTGAAAACATTGATTATCTGAAGTAAAGGTGTGGCAAATAAATTAATTTTCTATCATCTAATACTCAACGCAAACAAAATATTGGGTCAAAAGCGACCGATAAATGAATAGAGAATTTGTGCCCAAATGAGAGATTAATCAATGTTAGAAGTGATGTATGTTTTGTAGTCTTTGAAGCGCAAAATTCTTTGGCTCTATTCGTGTTAAGTTCAGTCAATTTGCAAATAGATATAGATTTGACACAAACTGAACTAATGTAACAAATTATTAAATTATGCGCGCAATCACATTAAGGCCCACATATTCTATGCAAAAAAGCTATTTATAGCTCACATACTCTACAAAGATGTGATAAATCTGTGTTCAATAAATTGAATATTGGAATACAATGTGTGATATTATGCGTTGAAAATTTAAAATTTTCACAAAAATTATTTTCAAGTTTTTAAATTTTTTTTCGATACAAAGAATTCTTCTTTTTTTGGTACTTTCAATACAAGTCATGCGTATTTGAAAATAATTAGAAAGAGTGAGAGCACTGGAACTCTATTTTCAGTCAGCATTCGGTGATCCGATTGTGTGAATCCAATAGGTTTTCCAGTGAACTGATAGCTCGACATTAGCATTGTCTCAAAACAAAGTCATTCATTAATAATTTGGTATTTGATAACAGTTTTTTGCATTGTTTGCAAATTTCGGTTTTGTTTGTCCAACAATTCATAGTTCAAACAGTGTTTTTGATGACAAAAACTTTTGATCTATAAATTGATTCATCTTTTTATGTGATAGAGTTGTGGAACTGAATAGGAATACAAAGTTTCAAATATACTCCAAATGCTATTAGAGTTGGAGTATTCAGAACAGACTTTATTTAATTAAATGCACAGCTCTTTGACGTTTAAAGACTGATTTTTGTCACTTAAATCATTAGATTTGATTTTTGTTAACGATTTTTATTTCTAATCAAATAAGAACTCATTTATTGTCAAATGGATTAAATTTTTTTGTGTTTCATTGAAAGCATATGTTAATTGACTGAATGAAAGTTAAGAACTGATAGTCTTTGGGATCGAAATGTTTGAGTCTTTTCTTTTGTATCACATTTTATCAGATAAAAGAAACTTATTATAGATTTAGAGATGTATTGAAAAGTATTTATTTATGAAATTATAAATAAGTTTATTAATGAAATAATTGGATAGAATAGAGTGATAAGTGTATGAAATGAGTTATAAATATAACTAATAAATACCTGACATTCACATTCAACACAGTATCCAATGCTAAGTAAATGCATTGAAAGGCAAACTTTTTTGGAGAGCAGAAGGCTTTCGGCCAAACGATCGATAAAATGCAATCTTAGAGACACTCTATGAACGCATGACTCGAAAAATAAGTGGTAAATAGCAAAATGGAGAATACAGTGCACATCCAATCAAGTGATTCATCGCTCAATACTTTAATCATAATTTGCATCTCAAACAACTGCAAGAACTGGCAGTCCATGAAGTTGTAGAGCAAGTGTTGGGCACCAGTGGTTCAGTGATATACATAGTTATGAACAGATATAAGTTCATGACCTGTACTTTGGTGGTGTGCAATGTCATATCGTTGGTGGCCATGTTCATCGCCGCCTTCTGGGGCTTCACTTACCCCACTATAGTGATCGACGACTACGAGAGCGGCAAATCGGCTATAGTGGCCACTTTCATGTGCGTCCTCTCCTGCCTCTGCTTATGTGGACTCAATTACCAGAACTATTATCTGCTCATTATCTACGGTTGCGTTCATTTGTTAATTATGTTGAATCAAGTGTTTAGTATTTTGCCATTCAGTTGGACGCGAATACCCAACTATCCAGTGGTGGGCGACGTGTCCACTCAGATATATGTACTCGCGATTCCCAAAATAGTTTTGGTTATATTTGCGTTCATTCTGTCGTATAAACTAAGACAAGACGAGATACAACGAAAACTTAGTCGATCTGATCCCAGATGTAGGTGTGAGAGCACAAGAAGTACTGCCAGCAGACAAAGTCTCCGAAGCTTTCACAACACACCAATCGAAGGTCCGATTCCACCACCGCTTCCGCCGCCAAACGCTATTATAAGAACACCGCCGTTGTATCCCATGCATCGGCCAAGTCTTTCCAACCCTCCGCTCCCACCACTTCAGCCAATGTGTCGAACGCCGCCACTTCACGGGCCCATCAATGGTCCCTTGTGCGGGCCTCCGGGCACTCCTCCCTGGCAGAGACCGGAACGCAAATGGAGCGGGGCTGCAGACCGGGCCAGAGAATACGAGCGCCACTACTATCGTGATCTCTATAATCCAAACTATTAGTTATAATTGAATTAATGGAAACAAAAACATCAAAAAAGTCTATTTTTATTGATTGCCGTCCTTTCGATTGTATTAATAAATGCAAACAAGTATTGAAGTATTGATTGGATATCTCTTCGCTCTAATGATAACCGAAAAGAGAAACAAAATGGTCTGCAAGTAATGCACATCTATTCGGATGAAACTCTCTCTCCCACTGTCTGTCTGTCTGTTCAGCGGTTATTATTGGCTTAAAACAGAGAATACAAGTAATAGAGTTGTGTTTAATCAATGAGAAAATGAGAAAAAAGTAAAAGTTTTGCACTTTTTTTCTGTTCAATAGTTTTGTCGAACGAAGCGATGAATTTTGTCTCTAATTTTAAAAAATATTGTTAAGAACTGGTTATTAAAAGTGGCAAATAATTGGGTAATTTTGCACTTGTTTTCTATTTTAATTATTGATAAATGTTTAGCTTTGCGTGACTTTCACTATGAAAACAGAAGTGAAATCTCTAATTAACTCAGCCTTTAATTAGCGAACGAAATGATTAAATATTTTGCTCCTATTTTTCGGGTAAAGAAAATATTTAAGTCAAAACAAATTATATTCTGTCCATTAATCTAATGTTAATCTATAATAACATTAGCTTTTAAAAGAAGAAGAGTGACTGAAATTTAATTATAACAAAAAAATTGCTCACATTTTCATATTTATAGATCGAATAATTATTTTTTATTATTAATAGAATATTGTATTTTCGATGAGTTTATTGTTTGACATTTATGTTATTTTCGATATTAACTTATTTGTCACAAAACTATCATTACATAAGAGATATTTTGATGAATTTCTATCCAAAAAAATAAGTCAAACAAATGATATCAATTGGAAAGAGAATCCGATTTATACTAAAAAAGACTTAATATAAATACTTCTTTATAAAGATTATCTCAAATAAAAGTTTAGTAATTTCTTTTTGATAAATGAATTTTTTTTGATCAATTCAACTAAAAATTCATGTATTGTCTAGAATTTGACATTTTTGGAGTGAAACTAACAGTGAGTTAATGAAAAACAATTCAATCATCGAAATGCAGTAGAATTTAATGTTAACACTAAAAGAGATGATTTACATAATTATTATTATTTTAGTTATTTCTGCATATTTTAAATGTAGGCTATAGTCTAGTATAGTATAGTATATTATATAATATATATGAAATAATTCATTTATTTAGAGCTAAACTTTTGTTGTTCTCTTATTTTTTATTCAAAACTCAAATCACTTGAGCTTTAAAAGTGTTTGAGAATTCCTTTATAATGTTGTCCTCCAATAGAATTTTGATTCAATTCATCAGCGCTTCTGTTAGTTATATAAGAATATAAAAACTAATTCAATGATCTCAACTAAAAGTCAGATGATTTGTGGCCCATATATATAAAAATCTGTCACTCAATCAAAGTCATCTATTTTTATGAATTCAACATAAAGTGTATATAATGTTTAGTTATAAGGCGTAAAATAGTTTCAATCCTTTTTTTGATTTATGGCTCAAAAGAGTTTAAGAAAAAAGCGAACAAAAAAAGTTCTCAAATAATCGAATGAGAAAAAGACAGGATTTAAATGCAACATTAAATGAACTAGTATATTTTATAATATAAATGCTTAAAATTTTTGCGATTTCATTTTATTTAATTAATATTTTTTTGCCAATAATAAAATATTTCACATAGATTGCTAATTTTGTTAATGAAAACATCATAATTGAGCGAAAGAAAGAGGGGATAGGGGTGTACAATACTCATGGATGGGCGAAGGTCAAAAAGTCAAATGTATTGTTTGCCAGTATTTGTGGCCAATCGCCAGTACCTCTCCCATAGACGTAATGTTAAAGATTTTTTTTTGTCTGGGGGTATTCCGGGCTGTACTCCCCGTTGCCCATCCCTAACAGTACTGTAGAGCATCCATAAATCGCATGACTACAGCACGAATCCTCTTACAAAGTTAGAATAGAGAGCTAATACAACTAAAGCCAAAAACCCAACTCAAACTCTTATTCTTTAAAATAAGCGATAGTTTATTGATGGCAAGTGAAAGTTTTTATGAATCCCAATAAAAAATCTATAATAAAATATAAGCCGCGAATTAGAAAAGGCTATTTATATGATATACAAAGAAGTGTCAATTAGGGGATTGTGCAATATTACAGTGTTCAATTATTAATATGGTCAGAAATTGACATTTCAATATATTAGCCTTATTCTATTTCGCCGATTATAAGAAATGCAAATTTTTAAGTCCTAAAATTTGAGGCAAACTTATGATCGTTTTTTTGTGTAAAGTATAGCAAAAATATTCTTCTCCTAATAACTTGATTCTTATCATTAGCCATATTTTTGAAGCTTATAAAATATATTGAAATATGGAATAAATTAATAGCATTTTGTTAAGAAATATTATATACTATACTATATTCTGTAGTCATTAATTCTGATTGAATCTCCTTAATATGAAAGGAGAAAATTCTATTCTAAACTCTAATAAATTAGTTGCAAAATAATGTTGAA
>JAQFXN010001027.1:0-17053 GCA_034693365.1 Liacarus xylariae
ATCAGGAGAGGTATAAGGTACTGATGAGGGTAAAAAAAATACAGGAGATATAGAAGTGATATTTTTCAGGGGCAACTAAACTAATTAAACCTAATAAATCATTTAATAATTGTAATCATTTCACCAAACCATTCGGATTTTACAATGAAATTTTCTCGAAAAAGAATCAAAAAAGCACACCGGGATTCAATAAAGGGGTTCATTGTGAGCATAAAAATATTTAGATTATGTAAAATCTTTACAGGGGAAGTTGGAATCGCTTATCAAATTTTGAAATTGACATGAGTTTATGCAAAAACCATGATAGATAGAAACAATTTGACAGAATGACAATTTGAAGAATGTTTGCCTCTGTTAATTATAGAAATTACAAAATTTTAAATATAATTTTTCAAGGTCAAATATTTTTTTAAAAAAATTTTACGCCCTTATTTGTCGTTTTCCTTGGAATTTTTCTATTTACATAATTATATTTAGATTTAGCATTGTACTTAGAACAAAATAAAGTTTTTCCAATAGGGTTTTCTTTTTTATTTTTTCTAAAAATGTTAAAAATTTTCACGTAATCTTATACTATGGGTGACATGTTTAAAAATTGTTTTTTTGCTCTATAAATTATTTATTATATTAAAGACCTCAGTATTCTGAATGTAACGATTTAGCACATGACATACCTGGATAATTAGTTAACAATGTAGGAAGGAAATACATATTTGGTAGATGGCGTTATAATCGAAAAATTTAACCCTATAAATATTATGAATTAAGACATCGATTTTGACAAATTTGCACATGCTGAATCGATTGATGGTGGTTTGAAACTCGAAAATCCAATATTTTTTGTGATAGAGGGTGTGGTAATGGACAAAATCGAAAAATTGTAGTATTTGAATTTGATAAATGAGACATCGTTTTTAACTAAATTGCAAATGCTGAATCGAATGCTGTTCATTATTCATCTCTAATATTACATTTGCTAGGTCAAACGGGCGCGGACCCATCAGACGATTCAGTGCTTAGAATACATTTCTGTGCTTTATTTTAGATGTTATATACAGTTTTGATAACTATTAAACTTTTAGTTATTGAATTTATATTTGTATTTATATTAATCCAATGAATTGTTTATCTCCTATTTCGAAGAAAAGTATATTATAGATTTGTTGCTAAAATCTTCAGAATTTTTAAATTATTTAGTTTATTGCATACTTATTAAAAATAAAGATCTAAATTAAAAATTAAATTGTTAAATTTAGTTTAGTTATTATTTAAACTTTTAAAACCAGTGCACAATTTTTTTCTAAATGACATTTATTTTACCATGACCATTTGTTTAAATCCAAAAATATTCTCAAAATTTATAACTTGGATTGAAAGTGGAATATTTGTTTTTCAATTCTACTACAACAACCAAAATGTAAGCGCGCGCCAGACAATAAACATATTCCAACGAGATAGTAGATAGAGTATATTAGTTTTTAATGAATATAATATTTATCAGTAACAAACTCAACTTGCAACATGACTTTATTAAACATAAGTATTGAACATTATTATTTGAAAAAATTTTAGAAATCTGAAAACTGCAGAATTTAACAGAATATTAAAATTGCAAGGAGAGCTTATAGGGGAATACAGCAGGGGAACTATTCCGGGCTAGGTCCCCCCTTTGCCCATCCTACTAACTATTGCTAATTATTTTTAATTAAACTTTTGTTTTTATTTCTCACAATTATATTACTGTAATAATAATTCTGTTATAATTGCATTAAAAACAAAGATTACTGGATAAGTCTTATTTATATCCTTTATATTGTATTTTCTACTTTTTCTATATTTCTTTAACGTCTCTTGTAATCATTTGGAATTTGTTTTCATCAAAGCTTTCGAATTCATTAGTTTGATAGCAGATATGAACTAAACTGTCTTATCATCCAATTTAAAAATACAAAATTCAATTTATTTTTCTCTATTATAGCTCAAAGTTTTTTAACTTATTCACTGTTGTGTATCATTTTCACGACTTGGTTAGCTTTTAAGCCTACAAATAAAGGTCTTTTTCATGTAATCCGAGTCAGAGGATGGAAATATTTTTTACTTTCAATTGTGGACGTGGAGGCAAACTTTGTAATTGTTAAGGCATTTCAATTCACTCCACTTACGAGTATTCAAGTAAGTCATTCATCACAAACATATATTGGTATTATTTGGTAATTACTTATTCGCCAAACATATCTAATATTTTTCAGTAAAATTTGTTTTAATCATATTATTTTATATATTTATAATATTCGATCGAAAGCTAGAAATTTCTATTCATTCGTTGATTAATAAATCAATAATTAATAAAGTTTATACTTTTAAAATCATTTTTTTCATAGACACAGAGGATTTTTTTAAACTAAGGAATTTATTTTCTGATAAAATATTGTTAAATATAAATGATTATCGATTATCTAAAGCCAAGTCTGCATTTTTATTAAGTTATGTCTACATAGAAGTCATTTGGTTTCAAACTTTTCTCATTAAAATTTATTGTATAAGCCCTTCTAATTTCATTTGTATTTCCCTTTTTTTGTTTCACTGTTTTTGCTTATCTCCGAGTTTTGGTCTTTTTTATCTAATTTGATATGAAATCGATTTTCTTGTTTAGCTCTTAGACTGCATAACACTGCCGACTGTATTGGCCCTCTCCTGGCTCTTCATCAAAGTTAGGTTCGGTTTACTTCATATATTGGGCTCATGTATTGCCTTAATGGGTGTCGGATGTCTTGTATGGGCCGATATCGAGGACATTAGCACAGATATCCCACGTAATGCTCTTTTCAAAAACTTGCTTATAATTTAGTCTTTATTTTATTGCATTCTTTCAGTTCATTATTTGACATTTTTTTGTGAATTTTTTGAAAATAATTAAATTATTCCTAAATTCAAACAAAAATATTTTCAGCAAAAAATAGATTTCTGGGAGATATGCTCTGCTTATTAGGAGCAGCTCTTTATGCCGTTTCAAATGTCTCTGAAGAATATGCTGTTAAA
The DNA here is from genome assembly GCA_034693365.1 of Liacarus xylariae. Lineage (NCBI taxonomy): Eukaryota > Metazoa > Arthropoda > Arachnida > Sarcoptiformes > Liacaridae > Liacarus > Liacarus xylariae. The sequence continues at coordinate 3,040 of JAQFXN010001027.1, forward strand.
TGTTATAGTATTGTGGAATTCCTTGGAATGATAGGACTCTTTGGAACTATTCTTAATGGCATTCAATTGTAAGAATAATTTGACTCTAAAAATATTTTCTTTTCCCTTCATTTTCTTTGAATATTATTATAATTTATTTTTCTAAAATCAATGCTCGAAATGAATAATTTTAAATAATTTATGAAAAATGACAGGTTTTTCACATTTGCTTTGCTTATGATTTGTAGCGAATAAATACAGTTATGATATGAATAATGGAAAACATTGTTTTATTAAACGCTTAAAAATTTATGAATTCAATCGTTTCCTATATTTATAAGACTTGTATTTTTGCAGATATTTTCTCGAAAAACATGAATTACTCAATGCTATCAATTTTGATAAATGGCAAGAAATATCTCTCGTAATCGGATTTTCTATGTCTCTACTCTTAGTTTATATAACAATGCCATTAGTCCTACAACTAAGCAATGCCTCGGCAGTTAATATATCTATACTTTCATCTGATTTTTATTCACTTTTGTTCGGAATCTATTTATTTCGGTTCAAATTTCATTGGCTTTACTTTATTTCGTTTGCATTTGTAATGATTGGGTTTTTAGTCTACTTTTTAGAACCGACACAAAACCATTCGACACAAGACAATAATTATAACGAAACGAACATAAATAGTGAATATAATAATGATTTTGATATAAATAGAGTGATCACATCCAACACAGTTCTCAATTCCAGTCCAACCTATAACTTATTCAATTCTCAGTACAATATTATGTCTGTCAGTGATCTCCAGAATACTTATCTGACATCCGCTAACATTCATTTGAGTGAGGAATTAGTTGCGAAACCAAATGCATAATAATTATGCTTTAAAACTGTTTTTATTGATTTTGTTTCACTAATTATTTGCCATTATTTTTATCATCACTTATATTATTTAATTGCTGTCAAATTAGAATACAATATAGAGATCACCAGATTATATGTTAAAGAGAGGAGAATAATAGAATTTATTAAAATTCCCATAATATTTGATAATATTTAAAAGTAACAACAATATTTTAGTGAAAGACAATTTTTTCAAAATAATATAACCAGTCTTAACATATACCTATGAAATTTCTTACCAACTTGAAAACAACTTGGTCATCCCAAATCAATTTTATTCAATAATTTGTTATATGATATCTAAATTATTTTATATCAAACTGAAAGCGATATTTAATTAATGTAAAAATAAAGTTGCATAATATACTGTTACAGTATTACTGATGTTTGTAATTTAATTTCTTTTTTTAAACTTTTTGTCTATTCATTTGTAACAAACATTCATTTTTACAATAAATTGTATGACATATTAATATCTAATAAAAAGTCGCAAATTATTTGTATATTTAATAAAAAAATATTATTTTATATTTAATTTAATTAAAAAATTATTGAAACCGCATAAAGTTGCTTGTATTGATGTAATTTAATTTACATTTAGAATAATTATTAACAGCTGAAGACATAAACTCATTAATTGATTACAATTGTTGATAAAAAAAATATAAAAAGTTTCCGAATAAAATCTCCAAACTTTTTCAAAAATTGGGTTATCATTGAATCAAAGGTCAAATAAGCTAAAAAATTAATATTAAAGACATCATTGAACATGCTAATTTTAATCATGAAATATCATGGAATGTTTCTACAATAATTGTTCGTAAAAAATAAACTAAAAATTGTGATTGATAAAATTTCATATCAAATTTAATTTTTATAAAATCTAACAATCAAATAATACCAATGCCAATATAAAACTTAGCCACATATTGTTAAAGTCGGTGAAAGACATTAGAGAACAACTATTGAATAGTGATTTCGTATAAACATTTCTGTTGTTTGGCGAACGCAATGACAAGAATATAGATATGGATCACACAATGCATAAGCTATTTATAGATGTTATATCACTTTTTCAGTCAATATTAAGCTCTGGTCTAGAGTTGACCCGAACTGAAGTGAAAAAGCAGTTTTTTGAAATGCATTCGAATGTGTTTAGGAAACGTTCAAACAATATTCGGTCGAATTCTAGAATGAGATGAATAGATAAAAAAACATTGGCCCAACCCATAAATGCTTTAGATATTGGTAACATTTTGAAAATACGAGAAAAAATATTCAATGCTAATGCTAAGACCATTCTATTGCCTGATCCAGGGGTAGCCAATAGGAGGGAGATATAGCTTAAATACCCCTCTGAGCTTCAGATTTTGCCAAATTCGAGCCCAGCTGGTGGGGTCTATTTATTTAGACTTTTTTCACCAAATATCGCTCTCAGTTGTTCCCACTTCATCGCTAGCAAAGAACTCGTCACTTGTTCTAGAAGGAGTGAGATAAAGTGCTCCGATCACTTGACGCAATAGCATTCGAGAACTACGCCGAAAGGTATAAAAGGCGTTCATGAAAATGAATGAATAAAATGAAATTAAAATGATTCACACCAGAATTCCTCTGTTGGGTTCCGGAAATGTTTTACATCTGAATATGAATTATATTCGACTGACATCACAGCCAGAAATACCCACTAAGCTCTCGTATAAAAATACCCCCTCCCTGGCATTTTCAAATCTAGGCATCCCCTGTACGACACAAATAATTATTTACTCATATTTTATTGTTAATGAGCACTAATTAAAGGTAATAAGTGATTACTAATAACGAAAACATATAAAATCGATTGTTTATTATATTTGTGTGAACTAAATCAATATATTTGAAGAAATCAAAGACAAGTTTCAATGGTTTATTCCTTAAAGTGTTGCATACAATTTGGTTGAATCGATTTTTATGGAAAATCATTATTGAAGTTCATTCAGATTGAATGTAATGATCATTTTTTCATTAAATAACAAATTCAAGGATTCTCTCCCTTTTAGCTAAGCATTACTTTTCTATTCTTTCATAGAGAGTAGAGGAAACAGAATAAAACACAATTAAGTTGAGTTGAGTTGAGTTCTTCAATCGCTAAACCTTAAGCTTATTATTTATCTTCTCATAAGAGTTGAAAGAAATATATTTTTAAAGATAAGATCATTTTCGAGTAAATCTATTCATTTTAAATCATATTTATTGTATAAGAAAAGGAATTTTTTTCATTTTGAATATTGAAAGCAAACAATATTCCCGTTAGAAGTGCTGTTCAGTAGTTAACTCTGTTTACTATCTTTAAAATAAAATTAAACAATTATTGTTTATTTGCAATATTAATAGGCATACACTCTATAGTCATTAACCAAATAAAGAATCAATTATTGCATAAATCATTAAAGAATTAGACATTTATTCTATTGTTAGGCTCTTATTGTATTGTTTTGATCATATCCTGAGGCGGTTTTGCTTTATTTGCGTCAAAGACATTGTAATTCGATTGAGTACTACAATCTAAATGAGGTTTATCTTTGAAGGCATTGGGTTTTGACTTCTTTTTTAATTAAAACTAAATTTGAAAAAGACATCAATTGATAAATGGATTTGAATAAAATATAATCTCAGAATTAAATCATGTCTTCACCAAAAGTATATACATTTCGTTTATACAATTCTTTAATTTTTATATTAATAATATTATTCGGAAAATATTGTGTCAAATCTGATGAAATGACTACTATTTCGGACACAACTCCTCTCGAATATGAAGACATTACAGACGAAGAAGTTATTGATTCTCCACAACTCCTCGATGTTATCAGCCATGACTTACTCGATCTGTTAGTAAAGAAGCCCTCAAACGGTTAATTAATTTTTACGATTCAAATATTAAATATTTATGAATTCTTTAATTTTTAATATTTTATGTTCTTTTATAATCTTTTAATGATTTCTCTAATTTCAAGTTATAAAACACATTTAAGCCTTTCTATTATATCGTATTTTATTTCAAAAATTCTAATTAATTCTAGAAATACATTATAAAATCCATTGCTTCAAAGGCAGGATTGGGCAAAGGGAGGTATAGTTCAGAATAACTCCTGTGATTTTGACCGATACCCCCTAGGTCGTTCACGATTTACCCCTATAACAATTTGGAATATTCTGGATTATCGTAGAAAGATAACATATTTTTGTCAAATTCTGTTAAATATTTACAGAATTCATTATAATTTGTTCAAATTCTGTTAAATATTTACAGAATTCATTATAATTTGTTCAAATTCTGTTAAATTACGTCATTTCTAATTAAATTCTTCAAGAATTTGATGATTGCAAAATTCTCTCCCCTGGACCCCCTTTCCAAAATTTGGATAAATTTGTGATGTCACAACCCGATTTCCTGACATTACCAAAAAACAATACCTCTTTAAATTTTGTCCTTTGCCCATCCCTGCTATTAGTTTATATAATAATTAATAATTTTTTATAAATCAGACAATATATTAGTCAATTGGTCTAAAATGACGAGTGAAGTGATGGAAAAATTATGGGAAAAATTATTGCCATTTATGCTAAAAAATCAAAACGAAGGCACAAATATCACACAGGAGTGTGCGGGAAGTCTTTTTAAAATTGTTTTAAGCTTTAGAAAACAGGAGACCTGGGCTTTCAAATGTGAGATCGATTTGTTTAAATTGATTCCATAGATAAAAGTCAAAAATATTTCAGTCGTCGATTCAATGGGTAAACTACCGGCCGGTCTGCTTGAGGGCACAGTTACCAGCTTTGGTGATATTAACGAATGCACAGATATTTATGTGGCCGGGGATGACTACGACGAGGGTTTTCACGGCAAATATTGTTTACTCTATCTGAAGGCACAGTTACCACCAAAACCAAGAATTGTCAAACACAGCGACCAATTATTCAATTTGAGCGGTACTGAAGCTGAAGGAACGGTATTCGAACACATTTCTCAAACTTCTGCCGGTATTTATAGCATCGGTGCTATTCGTATTGGCGTTTGTGTTCCATCTAATTGTCAAAACTCTGAAATCAAATCACTATTAGTTCGAAGTAATCATTCATTGAATTAAATCGATTGAAAATATTGTTTTGAAAATGAATTTTATTATTATATTTTCAAAAGCCTTCGAATCTTATAAACTGATTATGGATTTGAGTCACAAATGTTTGACTAAATACGAATCAACTAACCTAACCAATCACCAAATGGCATCCATGTAAGTTTGTGCAACACTTAAAATTCTTTACAAAGAGTTTATAAAATTCTTTCTAAATGGAAGCACAACTACACCCCCCCTCCCCCCTAACCATATTTAAGCAATACTTTTTTAAAACTACTTTCTCTCAAATGCTGTTCTATCGAATGGAGTACTATCGACATTAAATGAACGTTGAAGGCTGAGGTACTGCCTGTTCTAATATCATACATATTTTAGAAAAGTTTCACTGTATTATTAATACTAATGAGGATGAATTTTAATAAAACTTAATCAATGATTTGATGAGTAAATGAAAGGATTAACAAAATAATAATCTCTTTAGAAATGATTAATTGTCTGAATTAATGATAAGGGAGTGTACAATTACTCTGTACGAGAAAATCGCGAAAATCTAGACCCCTCCTCCCCTCTTTGTGCGCACTCGTACTGAATAACGGATTCATATGTACACTTAGGCTTGACCCCCCTCTCCTTTAAAATATTTCAAGTATTTTTATAAACTATCCTTTAATATAACCATTGAAGTTATCATTGATTATATGCATGTTTTTAGTCAAAATATTGCCAAAATAACTGTCAGTAATGTTAAGCGAGACAGCAGTTCGGTTTGAATTCGTTGTCCATTAAAATTTCTGTAATTTATAACACAATTATAAACAATGATCATGAAAATCACAATAGTTATAGATTTTATGAATAAAAACTGAAATATTTTACTTTATTTTAAGGATTAAAATACTTAAGAATATCAGATGATTCCAAAATTTTAATCTTTTTCTAAAAACTTTTTATTAGAATATTAATTCAGTGTTCAGTACGTACTACTTTCGCTATCCTCTCCCTGTCTATTCGTACACTTTTGTGTGTTTTCTCCTGACCCCCTCCCCTATTACATGCGTACGTACCAATACAAATAAACATTATTATATGAATTAATGATTAAAAAAATTTAAAATTATTACAATTCAATGTCAATATATTAATGTCTATTTATTTTATCATTAATTCAGACAATTAATCATTTTCTAAAGGAATTATTATTTTATTAATCCTTTCATTTACTCATCAAATCATTGATAAAGTTTTATCCAAATTCATGTTCACTTGTATTAATGGCAGAGTGAAACTTCCAAAATACGTATGATATTAGAATAGGCAGCACCTGAGCCTCCAATGGTTCATTTCTTGTTGATAGTACAATATAAGAAGCTCTTATATACAGTTTTATTATTTGATCTCTGTACCTCGTCTAAGATCCTGAATAGACATCCCAAGAGAGTCAAAAGCACTGTTTATACTATGAAAGTATATTTTACACTATAAAGACTAATTAAACTTAAATACAATATTTAGTTTTGAAAAACTCCCCCACCCCCTGTAGCCTAAAAATACAAAAATCGAAAAAATATAATTTTAGAAAATTGTTATCTAATAAGCGATTGTTCACTAAATATTTAAATCCAGTGTAAACACAGGTGCACTGGAATTAAAATTTAGTGAATAATCACTTATCAGATAAAACGAATTAAGTGATATCTTTTTTCATTTGAGCAAAAATATGTTCAATGAGTGAATCAGTTATTGATTGGAAGAACAAATTAATTAATTTAAATGAATTGAAAAAATTGTGTAAAAGTTTGGAAAAAAGAGTTATGTCTGCGATTGGAATGAATGCAAAAAACATTTATACAAAAAAATGTTCAATAAGTGAATCAATGATTGATTTGGAGAAATATTATATATAAATAAGTTATTGATCTGCTAAAATTGATTTTTAAAATTTTTTTATCCTTCATTTTATATTTAAAAATTTTTCCATTATTTGTCATTTTTAATTTTTATTAATAATTTGACCTTTCCTCAATTTTTCTTTTTTATTACTAGTTGATTTTTTTCATAATTTTGGTGTATTTTTTATTTTCATTTATAAAAATAATTTATAGGAGCTTTTATTATATGTTTTGAGTCTTGCTTTCTCAAGTCCAGACTTAGTGGCGAAGTACAGAGATCAAATAACATAACTACAGTGTTGTAAAAAAATTTCAATTTAAAACTTATTCTGTAACACATATTTGAATCTATATTCGTGATTTAGTGTTGTAAGCATTTATGTTAAGGTTTGACTAATAGCTATTTCTCTATGTTTGTTATAGCCATAAATTATAACAGAGCAGTATAATTATTGTTTCAATGAGATATTCAGAAGCTTCTAGAAACTATTGCAACAGGCAAAGAAGTCTAATAATCAGAACACAGCTGCAGTGGGAGTGGAATACATTCCAGCGCAGATGGCTGAACGTTAATCTATTCACAGATTGATTTTCATATAAGGATGGCTCTCAATAGTGATTCGATGTCAGTTTATCACTATCAGATCGCCCTCGAGGTTTATAAGGGCCGGACAGGAAGAAATCGTAGTGCGTGACTAGAAAATTAGGTCAAAGCATCTGAACGTGAAATCAAAGCAAAGTATTAAAAAGGCTTTACTTCTGATAGACTGTGCAGTGAAGTGACATTGCACTGCATAGCGGTAGGCCAGACGGTACCTGCCGTTACCTCGGCTCGACTGATAAAAATTTCTAATTTGTTCTTAAGGAAACTCAACTGAACTTAAGTGCGAATCCACCGCATCAACTGTTTACAGAATCATCCTTTAAGAGGGAAATGCCCTAAAGAACTAGTATTTGTGAAGGGTGAAATTAGCTTTAAGTCAAACTGTGAATTGTCGAAATTCATCATTAATTGTAAAGCATTTGTACGTTTATTTGTTTGCTTTTTGTTAAAATAAAATCAAAAGTTATTTTTGAAAGCCGTTTATTATTCTATTATTGTCTTAATTGACTGAAATCGTGATCAGATAGACATTAATAGTTAAGACATTGTGACAGAGAATTTGAGCTGTACTGCCACTAACTCGATCAGACCAATTGAAGGCTAGGCGAGATTGGCCCGCAATATACTGACTTCTATTCTAGTGATTAATTCATAACAAATAACTATTTATTTATGACGACCTCTGACAGAGTCAGGGCTTCACTTAATGATTACATTATAACAACTTACCAATGCATACAAAATACAATTTCTTAAATACATTATTTCATACATTACTAGAAATGTCTAATTCAAAGATCATATAAATAATATTGACTACACATATATATATTTTAAACTAACATAGTGGGCAGGTATGCTTTTGCATACATCAATAATATACTGTAACTCTGTGAACGCCATTGAAGCAATGGGCTATCGACCAATATTCGGGCCATGAGGGTACTGGTACAAAATTATGCATGTAGTTTGTTACGCAGCTAAATTTTTTTGATTAACTTACATAATTGAAATGAATTTTATTATATTAATTAATGGATTTGATTAAAATTTAATATTTTTATTCAAAATAATATAATTAATTGTTGCTTTTTTCTGATTCAAGCAGAAAGATTTGAGTTTGTGTACTAATAAATGCTTCTTTAAAAGCATCTCTTTCAGCTCTCATTTTATTGTATTCCAATTTAAGTTTCGCCATTCTCTGCCGCAATTTTCGTTCTCTTTCTCGACTTTTAAGGACATCATAAATCCATCTTCCGGCCATAATATCCCAACACCCGGGTTTATTCGATTTACCCATATTCTCTCCTATCCTATATACTCGTCGCAATTAAATGTAATTTTTCGAAGACTTTCTAAATCGGCCACATTATTCAAACCAGTTTTGTTAAAAATAATATTTAATAGAAAGTAAAAATCATTCAAATTTCTACGAATCACTAAAACAGTTCTCTGATTTTCTACCATTTTACCGATTCTTACAGTAATCGCGTCTCTATTGTCTCTAAGAAAATCGTTTGTCCACGTTTTAGAAGGTAAGCCGATCTGCTTTTCTCTTAATTTTCTGATCACTTCAGGATCGGTCGCAATTTGAATCTGTTTTGATAATCCTTTATTAAATACTGGAAACATATTCGAGTCATTGGTTTGCCGAAAAGTGCTTTTAATTTAATGAATTGAATAAAGATCTGCTTATCATCAGCAGTAGTTTTCGGTTGAAATTCCTTATTGCCTTTATTTTTCTTATTAATTGTATTACTGAATTTCTTTCGCGGTATGTTATACATAGCGGCGTATTGTGTGAATTGGACCTAAAATATATTTTGCTGTATATATACTAACAATTTTAATAAATATTAACTAACTTTATATGCCCCGGTCGGATATTTTAATGCCATTCCATTATCGTCGAGTCCACCTGCTCTTTGATACGCTTCGAGAGCTAAACGTAACCTTTCAGCTTCGGCACAACCCTAAATTTAAAATACATGAAAATCTGGATAAATACTAATTATTTCTGTAATTATACATGAAAATCTGGATAATTACTAATTATTTATTATTATACATGTAAATCTGGATAAATACTAATTATTTCTGTAATTATACATGAAAATCTGGATAAATACTAATTATTTCTGTAATTATTCATGAAAATCTGGATAAATACTAATTATTTCTGTTATTATAAATGAAAATTTGGTAATATAATTAGATAAGCTAAAGACATTTTTACTTGTAGTCATTCATATGACCTTGAAATTAATTAATAAAAAATTTGTAAAAAAACAATCATTTAAAGATTTAAAAAAATTGAAAAGGGGGCCTTTTATATCTTTAATTTTATCCTTCTAGAAGAAGGAATACTTTTAATTAATTATTTAAAAATTTTTAAATTTTTTAGTAAAAGTTTTTTAAGTTTTTTTTATCAATAAATATAGTTTTTTTTCTTACTTTGTCCTTAGAGACAGTCCCCTCCTTTTCCTTTGCCGAAGAGGAACTTTCCATTACTTAAATTAAATTAATTAAAAACCGGTTTTAATAATTAATTTTGTAATTATGAGAAAAAACGTGTTTACATAACACAACACAAGACTTATGTAATGCTTTTGTATTCACGTTATTGTTATTTGCCTTAACTCTCAACTAAGTTATTGAATATAAATTACGTTAAGATAATTCATACAAATGCTATTGTATTGTATACATAGGTCTCTCTATGTATGATAGCGTATGTCCCGTACATTCCCTCATGGCCCGAATATCGGTCGATAGCCCATGGCTTCAATGGCGTTCACAGAGTAAATTATATTAAATTAATGAAATAGTTATCAGTAGTTAAAATAGTTGGTAATCCATTAAATAGTTATTCATTGTTAAAATTAAACTTGGCATAATTTGCCCATAATATGTGATTGGTCAAGATCTTAACTCCTAAGGTGATGCTATTTACCGATAAAATAGTTATGATAGGTGACTTTCCATGCTCTGCAGATAAGCTTTCACATTGAGTAACACAAATTCTAATAGATATAAAATAATTGAAACGATAAGTGAATGTCTGATTTTTTGTCATAAGAATCTTAACAGAACTAAAGAGCTTAATAGAGCAAAAGTGAATATAAGGAAAGCTGAATTAATTAACATAAAGATATTTACATAAATAAAATGCAGAAGGTATTTTTAATATTATCAACTATAACAAATCAAGGATATTATTTATAAGAATTATTTTAAATAAAACTTGTTTTGCTTAAACAGCAAGGGCAGAATGTAAATGTACAATTAATATTCAGTGGCAAGAAATACTATATCATTCTTAATTAATCTAATTTCTTAGGCATTAATTAATTATTAAATTAGTAATTATTTTTACTGTCAATAGAAATTAAAGGGTTCTCAGAAAAATTGCGGTACATTTAACATCATCTTAATTATATCTATTAAGCTCATGAGATACTAAAATTATAACCAAGAACTCTTTTTTGTCTAATTCAAATTATTTTATTAAAATATATATTTTAATGAATTAAAAGTAAAATACAAGTATTCATATTGTTATTATAATTGACTTGATGGATAAATTCTTAATTTTCATATTATCTCGAAAATAATGGAATATTCGAGTTTGAAAATATTACCACTAGTTTCAACATATGACATTTAGTCTAGATTCATGGCTCAATTGTTTAAATTTGTTAGTTAATTTTGTCTCGAATTTTCATATTAGTGGAGAGTGCATATGAGTATACATACGAGCAGATATATGTTAGGAACAAGGCAAACAAATTTATAAATTTACCAAAAAATCTCGTGAACTAAAAGCCCAACCTAACTTAGAAACATCCTTACCTTATATGTAGCCCATAAAATAATTTTCAGATTTTTGAAATAATATTATTACTCCAAAATTAACAGTTAGTTTTTATAGTAGTGGGTGGAGTTTGTATGGGCGGTGTGGGAGGAGGCTTATAGGGTAAGGTTAATAAAGCGGTTTAAAGTGGACGGAGCGGGTCTGTCGGGGCGGCTTACCTACTGACAAATATTATCAAAATTAAAAATGACTGAATAAAAATAAAATACAAAGATATTCAAAACAAATTCGGCCCAAAAATATCCAGTTCCTATTCAGCTTTTAATTGGTTTTTCTTAAGAATTTCCAGTTTAGGACAAAAATGATCTTGTCAGACTAAGAGCAGAGCTAAAAATTACTAATTGTTTTGAACTAAATGATTGTTTAAAAAGTATAAATATTAAGAAGTCTTTATTACAAATCTTTTAATAATAGAAAATACATTAACTGATAGATAGAGTTAAAAATTCAATATATTGTAGGCATTGTGTCATTGGATAAGTGAAGAGAGTTTTAGAAGAGGTAATCCAAAGGCCACTTACGTAGGACTCAATGTAATCCATAATTTTGTTGCATTTTAAAGAGATTTGTTTAGAATATAAAAAACAATTATGCATTCCTGCTATGCATTCCTGGGATACTGTTCTCCGCACTCACTCACACATGTTTTCTATTGAGAATACGTGTAATGTTTTTCTCACTCTCTGCCCGACTCTTGAATGTAAAGCTTATGTTTGAAGAACTAAATAAAATACTGTAATAGAAAACTAAAAACGTTTTCATTTGAAATAACCTGTAGTTCCCGTCGGGGACTGCAATGTATTAAAATTATATATTAATATAATGGTAGAAAATAATGAGCATGAGGTGGAATTTAATGAAACTTTAGATAAAGTGGTTAAACTTGGAAGAGGAGGACAGGCAGAAAGTGTATCCAATGACAAATGCCTACAATTGTGTCAAAACTTCTTAACTGGAGTTTGGGATCAATTAAATAAAGAGGACATTAAAGTCACGCCTATTATCGGAGGTCTCACTAATCAAATAGTTTTGGTTAAAATAGCAGACAATCGTCGCTCAACTGTTGACACTGAACCACAAGAAGTGGTCATTAGATTCAATGGCAATAAATATGCGTTTAAGACATTTGATGTGAAGAATCCACGATTTAATGACTACACTATCGCTGTTTTGGTCTCTGAATATAAATTGGGTCCAGAATTGTACGGAGTATTCGATGGAGGATTCATAATGAAATGCTATCAGGTTGATCTAAGTATTTAAGATTCTTGAAAATTGGGAGGAGAATACGACAATACTCTTCTAAACGACATACTAAGGTGATGTTAAAACTACCCTGAATTGATTACTACCCTCTTTTTTAGCGATACAGTATCTTCATCTAAGGTGCTATTTTAAACCTCAACTCCAGTGGTAGTCAAGGATCGTATAGCAGCTCTGAATTTTTGCAATTTTGCAAAATACAACCCCCATCCTCCTGATTTTTTGCGTCGTAAGCAAAAAAAACTGTATTTTTTAACTTGTTTGCTTTTTCATATTGTGATTTAAGATTCAACATTTAAGATTATACTTTTGCATTTCATTTATTGATATTTATTATCATTCATCCAAATAAATAAACGGAAAAATATTTAACTGTAAGTATTTCCTAGGTGGGAGTGGGGTACCTCGCAGAGAGGCTTAGGTGCAAAAGGCTTAACCCCATCTGCACATTCTTGAAACAATTAGACAATATTTTGCATTTGTATCTAAAAATTGTTTTTAATATAAATTTTAACTGCAAATAGTTTAGCTGGGTTTAATGTGTTTTTACCGTGGTCACATATTTCATGATTATGAGACAGAATTTAAATATATTTTCAGAGATGAAGAATGGAAGAAGTTTTAGAGAAAGGGGTTATTTTATTTTCCAAATCAAGTGAATATTCTTACCTCCGAAGTCATAAATTTTGGGACAGAGGAGTCCAGAGGATAATATTTCGCAAACGCAAAATTCTTGCAGAATTCAAGTGAAAATGAAGTAAAGTAATTGAATTTTGACTAATTCTGTAATAATTTTACTGAATTTGGCAGAATTTATGCAAATTATTATGAATTCTGTAATAGTCTAACAGAGTTTGACCAAATATAGCAAGAAACTGAGAGTGGATTTAAAAAACAAAACTTGTTTAAATAAGAATTTTCATTACAGTAGTTTTGAAGTACCTTGTTTATTGGTATATAGTACTGATCGGCGTATAATGCGTTCAGGAATATTACAAAATTGTGTTTTTTTTGCTCAGCTAATGTGCACCCGTGCACTTTCTTATCGGAGTGCATCTAATGTGCACCCGGCTAATGTGCACCTGTGTACTTTCTTATCGGAGAGATGCTTGAAATTGTGTCATAAGATTCTGATAGGAGTCTGCTATCACTTGAATGAAGAGGAGATTGAAATGACTGCTATAAAGGGTGGTCTCACTAATCAATTTTAGTTAAAATTGCAGACAATTGTCGCTCAACTGCTGGCACTGAACCACAAGAAGTGCTCATTAGATTCAATGGCGATTAATATGACCTCAAAATGATTTCAAATATACGTGAATTTATTTTCTCCAATAGAGTTAAAGAAAGTATATTTTCTAAAAGTATTGGTTTAATT
>JAQFXN010001028.1:0-17052 GCA_034693365.1 Liacarus xylariae
CAACAGCTGCAATGCAGTGCAGCGAGTGGGGGAAAGCACTAGTGTCATCCCCCAGTCATAGACGCTGTCTTCTACTATTGACATATCTCATAAACTTATATGAAAATTAAACTGCAAGTTAAAGCAAAAGCAAATGCACCAAGTCAAGATTTTAAAGAAAGTTATCGTTAAGCTTCTGTCGTTGTCATACGAGCATAGCTACAAGTTCCTTGTAACAAGGATATCGAAGGTAAGCATCCTGAATGCGCCTCTAGCGTTTTGATACTCCTGTGGACTCTCCTATGACCTCCATATTAAAGATTGTATAAAACAACACTAATGGTGCTATTCTCGGAATATTCTGCAAAATTTTACTGAATTTTCTGTTAAATCTTTACAAATGTAGTAAATAAATGATTAATGTTATAACTTATAAGTTCCCGATGGTAACATCGCAAACTAAAACATCGTCGGAAAAAACATCGCATTATTGAAACATTAAATTAGTAAATTATCATAAGTTATTGTAAGGTTATTGAAAAGTTATTATAATATGAAATATGAAAAAATAATATACAAACTGAACTAGGAATTTTCAGTATTTCGCCAAATTCTCAAAACCAATTGTGAAGAAAGAATCAAACCAATAATTAATGATTGCTAAAATCAGAAATTAATCCTTTAACACATACAGTTAAGAGAATTCCTAATCGAGAATTCTGTCTATAAATCAGCTTATCTTACATTACTAGTCTATACGAAATACATAGGCATTGAAGTCTAACCTATTCTCGCCTCTCGATTAGGAATTCTCTTAACTGTATATCAAAATATAATAATTCTAATTTTCAGATATTTTAGTAATATAGTGTTTCTGTAATGCGATGTTTTCTCCGGCTATGTTTTAGTAATGCGATGATTTTGCAGAAGAGTAAGTTCCCTTTACGAAATATTGACCGCTTGGCCGATAGTGCCGGTCAGTTACCGATAGTAAATTGGGGAAAGCTTAGTTCACTTGGAGGAGTGGTACTAAATATTTCGATATTTCAATAATAAAATGTAAAATACAAAGCATAAAATGTATAAAGCATATTAATTGAGAAAAAGCTATTTATTTCAATGTTTTCATCGATAAATACATTTAATATCGTTTATTATATTATAGTTTTCGATAATTTATTAATTACTTTCTTTTAATTAAAAATAACTAACAATTAAAACATGATTTTCGATGAAATTAATGCAAACCTCTCTCAATGAACTCTAACTCTAGACTTCACTCATTGAAATCCAAACTAAAACTAACTGTTTTTCACATTAATTTAAAGTTTCATTATTTTAAACATTGAATCAAAAATATATCGAAAATAGAAAATATTTTGTATTAACTGTAAAATATCGATAAATATCTATTAAAATCACAGATTTATATTACCTTTATTTATAATTAAACTAATGTTTCGATTCATTACTAACTTTTGATTCAATACTAAACTTTTGATTCAGAAATTAAGTGTCGATTAAATATACAAAAATATCGTTAATTAATACAATGAAAAGTTTTCTTTAAATAACTTAATTTCGTTAACAATTATAATTTCAAGTAAACAAATAAATTATCGATAAATTGTTCTAAAAGTGACGTTTCTCTCCTGGAATTTAGTAATTCGATGTTTTCTCCTGCTATGTTTTAGTAAAGCGATGTTTTAGTTATGCGATGTTATCTCCTGATACCAACTTATTAATAATAAGCGGAACATATAAAGGACAGACTCTATTTGATAAAAATCTGGCTGTACTCAGACAAACTTATACTTATACTCATAGATTCTAATAGAGTTTTGCATAACTTTGTCTGAGTAAACGCCAGATTTTTTTATTAAAGAGCTCTGATAATAAGCAATAAAAACCAATTTTAAGAGAGCAGCTGCTGTTATTGAAAAAAATTAACATTGTTAAAACACCTTTTTCTGGAACTACTAGGCTCTCGCCAAAAAACCCCTCCCTATGTAGTTTTGGACCTTCGAAATCCCTGGCATAACTAAAATTTCTTTAGGCTTACGAGAATAACTAAAAGTATTTTTCTTTGACATTTCCTTTTGACATTCCATCGGGCATTTCCTTTTTTTTAAATTTTAAAGTTTTTTTTTAAAAAACTTATGCCCCTGAACTTTATTTTTTATTTTAGAAACTTTTTTATCCCCAATGTACTTTGGTTAAAAATAATTTTTTCAGTATAATAATTAAATTTAGTTTACAAAAATAATAATATAAATATAAGATTATAAGCGCATTAAACAGATTTACTTTGCTTTTAATTAATTAATTTTTTCGAAACAAAAATTTCAATTTATTTCTATTTTGAATTGTTTAATGTTTTTGGGAATTATAATAATTGACGTTTTATAATAAGTTAATAATGTTTTATATTATAAATTCTTGATTTGAACGTAAAACATGTGTACAATCTTGAGGTAGTGTTGACTTAAGTCTGTCTAATGAGTGGGACATGAATTCGGTAAAACACTGAAGAGCTGTATGTCTGAAATCCAATCCTTTCTCTTGTCATTAATGGCAACGTTTCGCAGACAACCGACAAAATGGTCTCTTTGTTGCAAAACACCACTCATTGCAAAGTCTGTTATTGGAAAATAAATTTAATTAAAAGTTTGATTTAATTTAATAGAAATAATTTTGAGGCAAAACAATATACCCGGAAGTCCTCCGATATAGAGCGGGGCTGATGTGTAGGGCTCAGCCTTTCTCTGTTCTGTGTTCTCATTCAGACCATAGGAGACGTCGTGTTTGTCCACTTTCAGAGATATAGAACTCTTCGCGTATTGAACTTTAATCAAATGCCACTTTCCATCGCACATATCGTATTTGGAATTGAATTTCTTTACAGCACTGATCGGTCCGTCGCCTATATCTACAGATGCGATGATATCTCCATTGAAAAGCTCTATTGAAAGACTTGGCATTTCATAATCGGATCCATTGCTTAAACTCAAGAGAATTCCATTCAAACGCGTTGTTTTAAATTCCAGTTCAATGTCTACTTTGAAGCCCAGATTAAATCTTTCATCTGATTTACAACAAAAACTATTATTTAGTATTTTATCGGAAAATATAGAATAATAGGATTGAATACCGAATATAGCGAAGCCGTCGCCCCTCAAAATATACCCCTTTATCGATACGTGTGAAACATTCGCTCACGTTATGCATCAGACCAGAGGCTAAATCTACATATTGTTGATTAATGTGAAAATTTTTTAGACATCCTTTGAAACTCTCTCATTAGAGTCGACTGATTGTCATTTATCTCATTGAGGCCTTCGGGAAGACCTCCGATAAAGATAGGGTTCTTCAGGGGTACTCTTCGCCTAAATTTAGTCGTTTCTACTGTTTTATTGTCGACTCTTAATGAAAACCTTTTGGCCTCTTTATTAACGGTCACATTATGCCATTGGCCATCATTAAGGGACACATCATTACTGTTTATCAGTTCAGTTCGTCTTTTTTCTGTCAGATCTGCGACAATAAAACCGTGTCTCAGGGCTAATGTGAACTGAAATTTAATCTTTTGGTTTTGACCCCTAATCAAAAATATAAGTCCATTTGGATAATAGGTTCGGAACTCAAAAGATAGACTAAAGTCTTTTGAAAATTCTCTGTTCTCTCGATTTAAGCTAATGTGCGAATGTAATGCATCACCGATTTTGACGGCTCTGGTTTCCAATGAGTATTGAGGCATCTCTGCACAGGTCTCATATATATGTGCCGGCATTGACTCCATTCGTTCATCGAAATCAAAGCCATTAATACTAAATTCAAAATTTTTAATCATAAATGCCTTAAATAGGGAATCGAATATTTTGACACAAATACCAAAAGCATATGAATAACAAAACTTAAAGACAGAAATAATGCAATACTTGAGTTCACTTTATTGGGAAAACAACATTCAATAGAAATATATAAAAGAATATAAAAAAATAGTATAAAAGTATAGAAAACATAAAAAGAATTTAAAAAATAGATGAGTTGTAAAATTGATGACAATATAACATAAATCAGAATATTTTACTACAGATTTTCATTCATTTAAAAAACAGAATATAAAAACAGGAAAAACAGAGAGAAATATGTGTAGAAAACAAGTTTTCTTCATGCGATTGTCAGCGCCGGGAATAATGCAAAAGAGTTCCACAATTAAAGTGGGTTCTGGACCAACCTATTGAACAATCCCTCACTTTCTCGGCCAATGCCTACCCCTTGAAAACTAATCGGTTCATTGAGTCGCAATAGTTTTCCATTGAAAACCGCATCTCTTATGACACCCTTAAGCGGTTCTTTGGTGCCGGCCATTCCCTTGAGTGCCATTCCTTCGGCTATAAATCAAATTAATTTAATTTATTAAAAGCAGAGAATAAATAAAACTAAATTTGAAATTATATGACTCACGCAAACCACCCAAATATAGTCCTCCAGAAGTGGGAGCGTCGATGTCTTTAGTACCTCTGGCTAAACGAGTTGTTCCGATCTCTTTGTCGTCGAGAGATAACAATATTCTAATGAAGTTTTAAATAAATTCTCTTTTATTGCAAAAGTATATTAAGTAATTTCGATCAGAGATGTCCAAACATTTTTGGTAATAATTTATACCATGGCTTCAGGGGATAGAGAGGGTCTGATGGTCTGACCAAATCTCTATAAAGTAATGCAATATTACTTATTATCACAGAAGTTGACAAAATATTCTGCTTATAAATGCTTTTATGAGCAAAGTAGTGGTTTGACTGAACAAAACTAAAGGGACTGTTATTTTGGCAGTGAATGAAAGACGTATTTCAATAACCTCTGGATATTTCTGATATTGATTTAAATGCTATATTACTTTCTAATCTTCTTCGAAACCGAAACCGTATGATAAGCGCCATCATTAACAGCAATCACTTCCGTAATTAATATGGTTTCTCCCACTCCACCATTGAAACGGGCCTCAAGTATACCATTCACTATAGATATGGAGTAGTAGTGCTGTTCGCCATTTAATTAAATGAAAGAAAAATTAAATGAATTTAAGTCTAATTAATGTTAAAATAGAGTTTTGAGATCTCAGCGCTTTGAAGGATATCTAATTAACTAACAGTTAAAAGTTTTTCCAATGTTTATTACATACATTTGCGAACTTAATTAATGATTTTTCTTCAGTGGTCGCCAAGGGGAGGGGGATAGCCTAAATACCCCCTTGAGTTTGAGATTTTGCAGAATACCCCCCCCCCCCTTGACTTTTTGAGCTGCATCCAAAATATTTTATTTTTATCTTACTTCACCTGTGCATCTTTAAAGTTTTGAATTAATTATACACCTTGACTTTTTGTGGCTCTCAAAATACCCCATCTATACCCCTGACTCGGCCGACCTTGGCGTTCCCTATACACCCATAAGAATATCTATCTATAATTTATGCTACCGATACCAATTTGCTATCCTTGTTAATATTTTGAAACCGAATATATGTTTTATTCTTTGATAACTGTAATTTTTATTTATGAACTGAATTTTGGTAATATCACCAAGGTTAATCCATAAAACAATAGCAAACATTAAAGAGTCAAAAAATTTTTGTAATGTTTTTAATATTCTATAATTTATAACGGAATGGAAAGCTTTATCTATACTGAGAATCAACTAAACATTATAATAATGTCATTCTTAAGGCGAACTCAGTTTTATAAAATCATTAAAATTAAAATCAAATTAAAAACTTCGTAAATAACTGACCGAATCTTTACTTCGCGATCCTTTGGTGCCTTCAAAAGTGGACAGTAGTAACAGTGCATCACTTTGTGTTGTTTTGAATGTAAAACTAAAATCTGCCTCTTCTTTAAGGGGTTCGCTATTCAATTGCAGAAATCCGGAGCCTTTAAAGCTCACAACCTTTAATGTCTTTTCCCGACAACCGGTTTCGACGCCAAACGCTTCCATTTGGAGAAGATTTAGAGGAGTTGTGTCTATTTGTGGATCTTTCATACATCCGAGGAATGGTTTAAACACAACACTCGGCCAGTGATGAGAAGTGAAGTTAGGCGTAACGCCACCGAAGTATAACTCAGTGTCAGACAATTCCAGAGTTGTGGGACTACCTGAAGGTATCCTTCCCTCCAGATATTCTTCCTGAACCGACAGAACTCCCTCTAATTTTTCTCGCTCTGCATTCAATTTAACCCATTGTCCGCTATTGTATTTAGTTTTAGTGGTCAATGAAAGTCTGGCCGAATTGCCGACATTGAACTGATAACTCACTTTACCATCTTTTAGGTAAATGGCTATAAAATCACCGGTCGATGGGTTGGCTGTGAAGAAGAGGAGTGCGTCCTCATCGAAGGTTTTGAACTGAAGAGACACCAAATACTTCTTCTTATCGTATCGTTTAATTTGATTTAGTATAACATAAGAGTCCTCTCCTTTGAATTGGAAAGTACTTAAGTCTTTAGGTTCAGTCGCCCCTTCTTTACAGCCTTCGCAGCCCTTATTAGACGTGAAATTCCAGAGACCGACAGGTTTTCCATCTAATGTTAGTTCATATAGACATCCGGCGAAAGAACGCGAACGTAGTTCTCGCGGAGGTTTGAAATCTGGATCAGACGGTAGTTCTCCGATAAAGAAATAGGAGTCAGGGTTTAAGTCCATTCGATTGAACCCTTGTGGCGAAGAATCAGATATTTCAAACGGATCCGGATTATTGCCGTCAGGGGTTCTCTTGACTGTAAGTGTGCCCACATTTCCAATTCGGTTCACTTCTATTTTATACCATTGACCGTCTTTTAGCAATTGTTGATCATTGGTCTCAATGTTGAGACTGTGCGCTAACATTTTAGTTCCTCCGCCGGCGTTCCAAATGAATCGGATCTTTCGGTCAACCATTTCTATTGCCATAAAATCATAGCTCCGTTTGTTTCCAATGAAAAACAGAAGACAATCGCGCGCTTCGTCTTTAATGGCGTAATTGAGAATAATATTGTTAGAAACCGAGGGTTCGATCTGAGGCTCATAAGAACGAGCACAGACACCACTCCTATCTGTGCCGAGTGAGACCCGAATACTGGCCGCCTTTTGTCGCGCCAACAGAATTCTGTCTTTGAGTTCTTTGAGGTTAAGTTCCATTTGATTGTGCAATCGGTTGACTCGCTCTGCAATCTCTTCGGCCCTATCGGCGAGTCGTGAGGAATCTCTGATATCATTCCTCGCCTGTTCTATAATTTTGGTCAAATTCTCTAAACCCGATGATGTACTCGCTCTCAGACGATCTAATTTAGGCAACAGTTCTGCGGCCACTCTTCTATCGATGTCATCAATCCGTCTGTGGATGTCTTCGAGTCCGTCCAAAATACTCCTCAGTTTGGACTCAACTCCGCGAAGAATTCCTGAAAGATCTTTGGGCAACAAATCCAGTGCTCTATTAATTAGATCCAAATTTCGTTTGCCATTTGCAATGTCTTCTGCGATCACATCCAATCGGTATCTCTTCTTCGCGAGTTCTCTTTCCAATTCCGGAACTCTATTATCCCTTATATCCTTCGCCTGTTGTAGTAGTTCTTCACTTCTTTGTTTTGCTTTTCTGGCCTTAACTGTCAGCGCATCGTCTGTTCCCGGATAGGCCTCCTTATAGGCTCGCTCTGCGGCCACATTTGCTTTTTTGGCCGCGTCTTCTGCGGCGGCCAAAGCATCGATTATCTTCTGGTATACCTTCGCGGCCTGAAGTGGATATTCAGCCACATCTCGGGTAGAATTGAATAGTCCGGTCAGGAACTGGACCTGTCTCATTAGGTCCTCCGCGTGCCTCTGACACGGAATCACGTATTTTTCTGTATATTCCGGGTTAAGTCGCGCTAAAATACTTCGCCTCTGCTCTACAAGATTTGTTCCGTTATCTACTTCTGCCAGAAGTCGAGGCAATATATCATAAGTAACGGCCGCTTCAATCAGAGCATTCTTCGCCGCTTCTAATAGATTACGCGCTTCTATAAGTGTAGTGTTGGCCACATCTGCCTCAGCCGTACTGTTCGCTATGGCCTCCAACACAAATCTCTGTATGGGTCGGGACTCCTGAACTATTTTGACCGCTGTTTGAATCGGCGGCTGAACCTTGTTTTGGACGATTGAAAGAATATCTCTAAGAAGTTCTGCCAAACGATCTAATCTCTCTTTGAGAGGACCGGTATGTTTGCGATCTGTTAGTAGTTGTCTCACTCTTTCCAATAGATTCTTAGCTTTACGTAACTCTCTGTCCGCTTCTTCTACACGAGGCTTGAAATCTCGGGCCTGAAGTTCTCGTAGTATTCTTTCCGCCTCCTGAAGCATACGGTCAGATATGTGGCCAATCGGGTCATTCGAATCGACTCCATGTCTGCGCAATTGATTCACGACATCAATAATCAATTCCCACAAATCATTGAGTAAATCGAGGAGAGACTGGGCCTCGTTCTTCACTTTCTCCGCTTCCGACGACAATATCGGACCCCTATTACTCAACTCTCGTGATTTCAAATACAAGATGTCAGCCCAGGTCTCGAGATCGAAGCTAACGGTGAAATTGCCGACAATCTGGTGGCCGTGGGATATGAGGTAATGGTATTCATTCATTCTATTAATCAAATTTGTGAATCTATTGGTTAAATGCAATAATCGAGTCCAGGGAAGGTTCGCTGGATCTGTCAAATTCGCCTCTTCCATGAGCACCTGAAGGAACTCTATGTCGTCCAATAACAGTCCAGTGCAGTCATCGTCACAATTGAGACACCCGTCGTCTGTGATTATATGTCTCGGCGGACAGTTATCACATTTTAATCCAGTGATACCTGTTTTGCGAAATTAAGTTTATTATTAACTCAAATATTATGGAGAAAATGAAAATTCAGATTTTGGCACAAACCCTCTTTGCAACGGCACTGTCCCGTGACTTTATCACAGATGTTGTCCAAAGAGCCGAATGGACTAAAAATAGATTTTATATCATATTTTATATCATTTAAACTGAAATTTAATTATTTACCTGCAATTACAGGGCAGACACACCCCTCTGGCACCCATAGGATTACCCCAATAGCCATCAGCACAAAGCTCACAGTGCACTCCAGTATACCCTTCGGTACAATTAGTACAAATCCAATCGTTGGTTCCTCTGAGTTCACAGGTGTCACTAAATGAATTGGCGACTGTAGGACAGGCACAGGGCCGACAGGGTATGCCTCGCGTGGGATCGCCGTAATAGCCTTTCATACATAGGTTACAATAAGGACCAGTAGTAAAACCACCGCAATTCGTACAAATGCCCGTCTCCTTATCGCAGGTACGGCTCATGTTATTGCAGGGACAGGGCTCAGCCCAACCCACCAAATCCAGTATGTCTTTAGAGTCCAAATAATTGGGTTTTCGTTTCCTATAATAGCCTTCATTCGGGTCCTGACATGAGGTCTCTGTGTATTGAGGCGGACAACGACATTGTTCGATACCGACTGCTGTGTTAGATGAGGGGGCAATAGCTTTGGCCACATCGAGAGACACATCTGTAAGTCTGACAAGTTTTACATCTGCGCCTTCACTCGCTCTGATCAGAATGTACTGAACCTTCTGAAGCGCAACCATTAGTATAGCGCGAGTGACCGGGAATTGCGGATTATCTAATTGAACCCATTCTGACTCATGGAGTCTCACTTGATATACACCACTCACAGAAGACATGTGTTCGTATTCGGGCCCCGAATGGGACAGAACCAGACGGTGATTGCCCTGAAATATAATCAGCGGATATTTTCGGAGCATATTTTCGGGAAAACGACTTCCGCCGCGACTGTAGAGTCGGAAACGAATAAATCCATTGTAACTCAAGACTTGATCATTGAGTGTCTCCTTTGGAAGCGCCCAATAGAAGGGCTGATCCACAACATATCGAACGCCCACTGTTTCTCCCTGTTCTGGGATTAGCTTAAAGTTATGCAACGTTTTGATGTCAGTGTTTCCGATCTCGAAAGTGACTTCCCTTTGTGGGACCAAAAGCTGTGTCCAAACCAACGACGACTGTTCACATTTGGAGGCCTTTCCAAAGCAGAAACATTCGAAACAACCCAATGGGTTCTCAGGGGATAAGGCGATTGAGCCCTCTTTGCAGCGATCACAACGCCTTCCCTCTACATTGGCCTTACAGGGACACTGACCCGTCTCATCGCACTGACACCTGCCATCTGCGCGGCACTGGTCGGGCTCTGTTCCCGGTTCGTGACAATCACAGCGCCGACAATTGGGGAATCGATAGTAACCGAACTGACATTTGTCGCAATGTCTGCCTTCGAAGCCCTCCAAACAAACACAGTCTCCGGTCTTGTGATCGCATTCATTGTTAAGCGACCCCTGAAGGTTGCAATCGCACGGAGAACAACCCGTGAGAATATCGAAACCCCAAGTGCCCGGAGCACAGTCCTGACAGGTGGGACCCGCAGTATTGGGCGGACACACACATCGACCAGTTTTAGGGTCGCATATATGTCCGGGTGCTGTACAGGGATCGCATTGATTGCAACCAAATGAGGAAAACCCATAATATCCGGGAAGACATCGATCGCAGTGTTTTCCTCCAACGCCTCGAATAATAATTTAATTAATTTAATAAGTAAACAGTCAGTAAGCATCCAAATCAGTAAACAAAGTCTAATCCATACCTGGTTTGCAATCGCACTGTCCGTATATCTCATCACAGACTTGTGACACCGAACCCGTGAAATTGCCTTCAATTGCATGAATACATAGTTAATTGCTTTTATTAAACACAACTTACACTTAAATGGACTCACAATTGCATGGCTCACACCCATTGCCAGAAGCGATATTCCAATATCCGGGTTCACAGTGTTTACAGTCTCTTCCGATGACAAATGGTTTGCATCTGCACTGACCTGTAGTTAAATCAATTCGAGTGATTTTATGTCATCTTTTAGTAATTCATTCATTACATACCCGTTAATGGATTACATTCGGGGCCTTCAGAGCCATTGGGATCACAATTACAGGGCTGACAACCTTTTTCTGAGAAACCAAAGTATCCGTCCATACATTCCTTGCAATGTTGACCAAAAACACCGGGTCTTCAAATGGATGAAAGTATCGAATAAATAAAAACAGATCTCAGCTGTAAATGTAGTGCGACTGACCTGCAGGGGCACTGACCCGTTGCTTCATCACAGTTGGGAGAAGTGGAGCCGATTAGGTCACAATTACAGGGCAAACACTTCTGCTCTATGTTTCCATACCCGGGCGCACATCTGTCGCATCGCTGACCCGTATAATTAGGTTTGCACTGACACTGACCGGTGACCGGATGACAGTCCAGACTCTCAGAGCCCTCGGGATTACAATTACAGGCTCTGCAGTCTTTAAGGGCCGCATTGCCGTAATGACGGGGCAGACACTCCTCGCACTTCCAGCCCCCGGTATTACCGATGCATCTGAAACACATTTCATTGTAAAAAATTAATCGAAAGCGTGAAATCTAATCAAATGTCCATTACTTGCACTGTCCAGTCAGGTGATCACAAAAGTCGGATATAGAGGTATTAGTATTGGGTCCACAATCACAGGGCAAACAAACCCCTCCTGGAATCAGAGGATTGCCGTAATAGCCATCCGCACAGCGCTCACACCGGTCACCCGTATAGCCTATCGGACACTCCAAACAAATGTAACCGTATTTGCTGTTTGGCTCATAACGACAAGTCGGCGAAAAATTATTCGATGGTATGGGCAGTGGACAGGCACAGGGCTTACAGTCATCCTCAAACCCATTCCTGGCATTGCCATAGAATCCAGGCTTACATTCGCCACAATTAGGTCCTGTAGTGTTGTGCAGACATTCGGAACACTGACCGGTGTAGGGGTCGCAAGAGAGGGCGTGATTATTGCAATTGCATTTCTCACAAACCCCGTTCACTAGAATGTTGTTAACCCTTCGATATCCGGGCGCACAGTATTGACAGGAGAGTCCGGAATAGCCTTTAATTGATTATTAAATGAATAAGTGTTTTGAAAAACAAACTCATATAAGCCCTATATTGACAATACCTGGAGGACAATCACATTTCTCAGTTCCCTCAGCCTTTTTAATACTCTTGGAAGTATTGGATGCCTTTTCCATATCCACCTGATATAAGCCGCCCTCAATCTGGTCGGTGTGAAACTTGGCCCGAATTAATAGACGTTTGAGATTATATAGCAAAAGAGTGAACTCTTCCCGAGAGACCGGGGCATCACTTCTCTTGCCGTCGTCGCCCACTCTAAACCAGTTCTGTTCTCTCAACGGCATAATTATTGTAGCGTTCACTTCATCCACTTCTGATGGTTTGTGCCATTTATAACCAATTCGAATATTTTCAGGTCCGCCCTCTAGTATAATGTCGGCGTCATCTGTGAAATACCCGGAGACGTCTCCTCGCGCCACAACATAACTGATTAAGAATTTCAAATCATTGCCATAAGAGTATAGATTTTGTCCTAAATATTCTTCAGGCGCTTCCCAGTAGTAAACACTTTGAACCGATGCCGGCATCTCATCATTGGCTATAACTAAGTGACCATTTTCTTGACTGGGGTTTACTTTAACTCTTCCGGACAGGTCTGTGACCATCCAGTCCTCTAAATTGCGAACTATTTCGAGTCCCCAATCACTTGAAGCGCATTTAGTTGTGGCCCCGAAACAATAACAATGAGCACAACCCTCGGGATTATCGGAGTCGAGGTTATAGAAACCACTCTTACATTTATTACATCGCGAGCCCAAGACATTGGACTTACAAACACAACTGCCATCACATGTCTCGGTATTTACAATACCGGCATAATTACAGGTGCATTCCTCACAGCGGGGATATGCCTTATACCCTTTGGCGCATCGGTCACACCGATGACCTTCAAAGCCTTCTTTGCAAAGACAATCTCCAGCTCTTCGGCCTTCTATCAGATGAAACACATCTTTGACACAAAGTTGTGAAAATCCGGGTCCACTGCACTGGCATTTGGAACAAGGGTTCTGACTTTCGAGTGCAACCCCCTCAGGCCTATAGTAGCCGTCTTCGCATTGTTCACAATTGATTCCAGTCGTAAAATGCCTGCATTTACTGCAAACGCCTATAAAAGAGGTCATTAGTTATTGAGTTGTTTCTCCTTATAAATAGTTCCACTCAATTACCTCCTCCTTCATAGACACCAGTCTTAGAGAGACTCAACTTCTTGTCGGCAATGTTTTGGTCGAAATGGCATTCATCTGAGTGTCCAAAGCATTGACACTCTATTCAAACCCAAACATATATTTCAATATTATATAAATCATTGAATTAAGCAAATTGAGGGAGAGATACCTTCGCAAACAGATGCGAAACCACTGGTTGATGGTCTCCAAGGAATTTGATTGAAAAGAGGACAGCATTTGTCACAATTAGAGCCACACGTGTTGTGTTCGCACTTGCATTGAGGCAAAGAAGAGCCATAAGTGGAAGCTTTGCAGTCACTCGCGTGTCCGTTGCACAGACACTGACCTCCGATTGAAATGTCTTTAATTGAATAATAAAACTAAAAAAACAAGTAAAATGTTTTGGACATTATTTCGGGTTATAAATATAGAACACATACCCTTCTAGTGATAGATTTGTCTACTTTTTCGGGATCTATTGAATTGTGTGAAATCAAGTCCCCGTGAAATGTCTTTATCTTTTGTAGACGTAATCGAATGAACTGTGCTTTTGTGAACTCCTATACAATGCATTAAAGACTATATTTAACACTAAATTCTCGATTTATAGAGTCATTAAATCTTTACCCTTAATGTATCACTGGGTCCGTCAGCACCAGGTCTGCCAGTGATAAGTGAAGTGTGAATCTTAAATAATATTAAACTGAATTAAAAGATGGTTTTCTTAAAAACAGTTTCCAAAATTAGGTTAAATACCTCTCCATTCTCTAAGACATCATTTTTGGAGTAAAATGAAGTGCAAATCACTTCGTCATCACTTCTGTATCTAATTTTCCCAATTGTTGGTCTCACTCTGTATGAGTCCCAGCATTCAGTTTCCGTGAGCGCGAAGTACTGCCACGGCCTGTATGTCTGGCCATCTATAGATCGTTCTAAAATCCAATTGCCAGGTAGTGGCGAAATGGCAGACTTGACCACAACATAAGAGATTTGATAGACTTGTCTAAGATTGATGGTTATGGTGACCCATTCGAACTTTCGCCCGTTCTGTAGGGATGGGCTTTGCCACCACCTGAACAACACAAACGCACAGTCAATACAACTCAAGAATATTTTTACAAAATAAAGTTCAAAAAAGTCTTAATAATAATTAACTGACGAATCTGTGCCGTCTATGGCGTTGGCAATAGAGTGCCGTTTGGTTAAGTCAGGACTGGCGGCATCGCATACATTGCACTGAGCGGCAGATGTGTCGGTACTGTTGTATTTGCAAACAAAATATAGATATAATTAATTTTGTGTGAGAGAGAACAGTATATAAGTGTTTGGATTATAGTTAGAGAACATCTTTTTCGGGAAAGTCTGAAATTGGCTGCAGATTATAGAGAGTAAATATTTAGAACAGATGTAACACTTGGATAAAAATTATCTCCAAATCTATTTATAGAGAGAATTCACGAATTTTCTAAAAATTACTAAATAAACTTTACATAATTTGCTAATAATTATGACTTAACTTAACTGGACACAAACTTTAAATATGAAGATTATTTTTAGAATTTCAACTTTCTGTAGGATTTTATCCTAATATATTATATTATAATATTGATAGTTTATTCCTAATACTCCACTTAAATTCCTCAGAAAAGGTAATTTTTTGTTCCGCCCTTTAACTTTTGTTCATTTTGTACGAAGAAAGTGTTCTCTGATTATACAGTAGTCTTTAGTGGTGTATATACCGTTCCAACACATGTTCAACTAATTTACAATAAACTTCAGGACCAGTTTCACCACAAGTTGCGTTTACTGTTATAATAGCTCCAGATGCTAAGTTGAAGACATTGGGAAACAAACCCTTCAATGTTACCGCACTATCTATAGTTCAGAAAAATCAGTTTTAACTTAAGTTTGAAAACTTCATTAGTTTTAGTAAATAATTCTTTGGATTCATTTAATTTTTTTTTGTGAATATTTTATTGAATAAACAAAATAAAACAGAATATTGTATAAATACAATTAATTAAATAAGAGTTAGTCAGACAAAAAAAAATATTCTATCAAATAGTAAAATTTCAAAATTATACAAAAATAAGTGATTATTTGTATTGCAAACAAAATCGGGTAAATGTTTGTTCAAGAGTTTAGACTTGAATTACTGTATAACAGACTCTATTATTCATTTGGAATAACTTTTAGTGAAAACCTAAAAGCTTTACTCGAGTTTAAGTAAATTTATTCTTTAAGCAAAATATTATTATTGAATAATATTATAAATTAATATTAGTCTTTGAAAAATTGATTGCGCAAAGTATTCATAAAATCTTTGAATTATTTGTCATTCATATTATATTTTAATGAATACCTGTATTGTATATTACAGTATACGTAAGAAAGCATTACTATATAAGTAATGAAATCATCTAAAGTTAGTTAAATGTAAGTCAAGTAAAAAGTTTCCAAACCATCTGCTAATGAAAAGTTAATTAAATTGGTATTAATTGGCTAAAACTCACCGTTTTTGAGCTTAAATGATGTGTCTGTTCTGCAATCAATCAAATTATGTAAACATATCCAAAACAATAGCAACAAATGAGAAATTAATAGCATTTTTATAAATTTGGTGTTTGAGTCACATATTTAAATGTAGTTTTCTTCTGATTCAATACACTCTTGAGAACACTCACTGAACTGAACTAAAACCCAAACCAAACTCGTCTTAAAGTTGTGTTGTTTTTATTGCCTTAAATGTGTGGGACTTAAGCAAACCTTAAATAATTCATTCAAAACGCTCTTTTCTATTGAACTTTTCTCCAATTTTCGTTCGGTCTCTTCAAAAGGCATAAGATTTACCTTCAAATAAGGCTATTATTACCTGAAAAGTTAGTTTGAAAGCAATGGGTGTTTTGTGAATAACTACTGAACACTCTTCTGTTGAATAGATTTTGAGTGAATACAGTAATAAAATTGTTAACAGTTTAAACATTTTTTAAAACTTTTTTTCTTAAAAATATAATTGAATTTGTATTCTTTCAACAAATTCTAGTCCAGTTCGAGATAAATAGTTTGTTTGGAAATATTAGCAAAAATAGCGGGACTTTTCGGGAGAACTCATTTGTTGTATTATCTTATCGTAAATCTTGACACTTAGACAGGTTTAAGCTTTTATGGTTTCTTCTATAATAAGTTAGGTATTAATACAATACAAGATTACTTTAACACTGGCTTTAGTGTTAATGATGGTCAAACAGGAGGTAAGACATAGATGATAGAATGAATCACCATGTTAAGAATACAGATTTTCAGATAAAATTCTATTTAAAATAGAGGAGATCTCTATCGATCCAGTCTTCTTTATCTTAATTTTTCAGATTTTATAGGATTCATAAATAAATAAAACTAGCCAGTGCTTCTCAACACTCTAAATCTTTTTTATTATCAACTTAGTAGACATAGGACTTCTACAGTAAAACCTCAACTCCTATGACTTGAACAAATATAGAACAAATAAAAGCAATCAATCTTAACAATCACTAATTATTAATTAAATTGTAATAAAATTAACAAATTTTAATCAAATCTTTTTAGATTATTTCCAATCAATTATAACGAATTTGTTCTCTTATAAAGTAATTTACTTTCTAATGAATTCTATAACTGATTGGTTTTAGTAATATTATTCAATTCATAGGCATTAATGCTCTACATTCTAATATGTACTTCCCTGTCTTCCTCCCACGAGTCATACAATATGATGTACTCTGATTCTCATATATATTGATACTATCTCTGAATGCTTTCAATTCTATCCAGATTTTTTTATTTAGGCTAAA
>JAQFXN010001029.1:0-17045 GCA_034693365.1 Liacarus xylariae
CAGTAATTAACAAAAAATGGAGTATTTATACGATAAATAAAACTTTGTAATGAAGTTTCTTTCCAGATCAAATTGAAAGTTTCTACTTTTGGTGATAGTAGGTAATGTCAATATGTGTTGTAATAATAGTATTGATTGTAAACTTTTCTACATTGAGTTTACTAGTTATTTTTTGGTATAAGCTAAATAATATTTTGTATAACTATTACACAATTTCAAGTAGCTTTATTTATATTTGTCAATAGATATACTGTGAACTATCATAATATATCTATATTATGCAATTAATTAACAAAATATAGTTGTTTTATGCTATTTAGGTACTGGTCAACACTGTTAAAATCAAAATTATTTAATTGAATTTGTAAATATATATCATATATTTATTTTGGTGTTTAAAAAATAGTTTAATTATTATTATTCATATTGAAAATCAATTGAGCCTCAAAATTGGGAGCATTTAGCGATTAGATTTCAAACTCAGTGATATCTGAATAGATATTTCTTTCGTATTTCAACATTTCTTATTGGATTTAAGGGTCATCTCTTTATAACACATTCTGAATATTAATGCGGATTCAATAAAAAATATGCGCTATCCGTCTTTGTTGCTTATAATTCTTTACCAATAATTACAATAAGACTATTTATATTAAAGAATTATACAATAAATCAGTAATACTTTTACAGAAAATTCTGTTAATTGAATATTTATAAATGAACGGGGAATTGATAGATAGATGTATAGATTTGAGTATAAATGATGACTTTATATAAAGTGGAGAATCATTTTAAAGTGGACGGACAAATGTTTGATTCTTACTCATTAACTGTGAGTTTTTATTTTTGATTAATCGTCAACCGAAAGATTATCATTAATATCAAATAATGCAAAATAAAAAATTTGATACAATGACTTTCTACGGACGACTATATGTTTATTTAATTAATATTTTAGCTTTCGGGTCACTTCTAAGTCAAACATAAAAAATCAAAGTTTATAAACAAAAATATTCTTTTGCTCCGTTCAGTTTAAAATGATTCTGATATTTGATATTCGGGATGGGACACCACCCTCTCCCTATCAGTGAAAATATTATATGTCGTAAATTTCCCAGTACCCTGTCTCTGTCTTTATATCGTAGAGTTACAAAAATAATAAAAAAAATAATTTTTAAATTTTTTTTATATAACACATTCAAAATTCAGCAAAGAATATATGAAAAAAACTGTTTCAGTTACCGGATATCGCAATAGTAATTGAATTGAGAGAAACATAAATAAAGTTAGAGTCGACTAATAGGATAATTCAAAACAATTTCTTTTTATTAAATCATTCAAAGTAAGGTAGTTGTGTGAACTCATATTTTTTTACAGGAACTGCAAGTTTTTCACAATTTACACTGAAGCACATCAGTGGCAATATTTTGATCTATTTTTAAGTAATTGGTCAATAACTTGAAAATTGCCACTGTTTGTGGTCAACTAAGTCGTGCTTCAGTCAAAATAGTGAAAACTTACAGTTTTGGTAAAAAATAAAAAAAATTTGATTTAAAAATTTACAACTTTTCTACTAAAACAATAGTTGAGAAATTTTATATAGTCTAAGATATTTCTAAATAACTTTTATATAACGAAATCTGACAAAGATGTTAACTCGCAATATCCCGTTCTTGCAGCATTGGTTTCATATGAGAAAAATTAAAATAAAATATTTTTTAAGATATTTACTGTTAATTAATAATTAATATAAATTATAATAATAATTAACACAATATTTTTCTTCTGGCAGAAAATGTCTATTTCATTCGATTTTAGTGGAAAGATTGTTTTGATTACAGGCTCGAGTAGTGGCATCGGTGCCAGAACTGCATTAAAATTTTCTGAAGCCGGAGCTCAAGTTGTTATCACTGGACTGGCATTTAATTCTAACGATTTAGCATTGGTTGCAAATTACTGTTTAAATATTTCTCCAAAAAATTTAAAACCACAACAAATATTAGCGGACGTTAGCAAAGAACAGGAATGCAAACGACTCATCGAATCAATTATTGATGTATTTGGAAAACTAGATAGTCTGGTGAATTGTGCCGGAATTGCTATTCCTTCTCATATTGACGTCAAAGATTATATTGAGATATATAAAAAGATTTCAGAAACAAATCTAAATTCCGTCATATATTTGACTCATTATTCTGTCGAACATTTGGAGAGAACTAAAGGCAATATAATTAATATATCGAGTGCGGCAGCAGTTCTGACTGTAAAAAAATATCTAAATAATAATTAACATGGTAAAACTAAAATATATTTTCTATTACAGGATGTAGTTTTTTCCACTTATTCTATGTCCAAATGTGCAATTGATATGTTCACTAAGTGTATGGCAGTTGCCTTGGGTTCCAAACACATTCGTGTCAATTCAATTCTGTATGATTTAGTTTTATCCAGTATATTTTAAATTTGTGATTAAATAATTTCAATATCTTATTTGCAAACCAGTCCGGGTGGCATCAAAACAAATATTGGCGCAAACACTGAACTTGAAAAATATCACAAGGAGAAATTGGAAAGATATGCTGAAATATATCCCGTGGGCAGAGTTGGAAATGTTGACGATATTGCCTACGCTATAATGTATTTGGCATCTAATGAATCATCGTTTATTACCGGAACTAATTTTGTAGTTGATGGGGGACATATAGCTGGCAATATTAAAATATAATTTGTCTTGCTCTAATAATTGCATATTTTAGATATTTCAACAATTCTATCAAAATCAATTGTAATTTTCTTAATTAAATATTATTGAAAATTATCCAACACATTTTGATTAAAATGAATTTTAATTCTAGAAACATAAGTCTATCGTTAATTGTTTGCTTTATATAAGTTTAATTTATCAATCACTGACCCTAACCTTCAGATGAATACAAAATAAATTGAAATAATATTTTTTGATTATGTGATTATATGAATGGACCAGTTTATATTTTATGTTGATATTAGGCTATCGGTCAAAGATTTGTCACACTTACGTAAAGGCCTAGTTCTTCGAATTAAAATTCTTCATAATCTTGATTTAAAAATACAAGTTTAAAATATTAGTGGATTAAAAATAATAATCTAGTTTAATTTAATTTGACAAATAAATTGATACAGAATTTTTTTTTGATGTAATAAAACTGCAAATATATTAGAGACATATTTTAAAATCAAAAAGTTGCAATAATATTAGGGAAATCGTTTTATAGAAAATATCTTTTTTAAAATTAAATTGTACAATAATTTATAAATATATTTTACAAATATACAATCCATAGCAAATTATTTCCTGTATAATTTTAGCGTAAAATTTTTTACAACCAAAAATAGATACTATTCTATTTATTTATAAAACGAATTTCTACAAATATAATATACAGTTTCCAGATTTTAATTTATCCAGAGAAATGCTTGATTCTTACTCATTATCTTTGAGTTATTATATTTGATTAATTTTTTACCGACAGATTAACATTAAAATCAAATAATTCAAAATAAAAACTTTGATATTTTTTTACGAATTACTTTCTGTGACCATATATATATAGTATTGAGCTCTAAGCCTGAGCGCTATTATTGAACGAGAGAATCGTGAAGTCACGCTCTCTTCTACATTATAGTGGCGTTAGATTTGAATATTCATTACAACATAATTATAACATTAATATAATTAACTGATCCAATTATCATGTCATGGTCAAAATACTTAAGATAATCACTAACACATCCAATTATTTTCTGGTCGTTAAAATCTACTAAGAATTTCACTAACTGATCTCACTATCTTCTAATGGTGAAAATGTCTTGGATTCATAACTAAATAATCCAATCATCGTATCATGGTCAAAATATCTTAAGAACACCAATTGCTAATCCAAATAATTTTTCGATGTAAAAATACTTTGAGATCACAATTAACTGATCGCTTCATAATTTCATGGTCATAAATTTAAGGACATTCCTATTTAACCATTTATCGATTTGGTAACAATAAACATAGAAATAAAATATTTAACAATGTACCATGATAAATTTTATATAGAGATGACTGGAATGATACTTCATTACAAAGTTTCAATTATCAATCAAAATAATTTCCAAGTTTAAAATAGTTAATGAAATCAGAAATGAAAGTTTAATATCAATAGTAAGAAGATATGAATATAAGAGCTCAGTATTTTATAAGTTAAGTGATGAGTAAATATTACGATTTTATTTAATATAAAAATTAATATATTCGTTTAATTTAAAATAAACTTTTGTGTTATATTTTTCATTCATAAGTTAACTAAAACTACAACTTTTTTATAATTACTTAACACCAATCACTTACTTATTTATATCTAATTACTGTATTTAGATTTATATATATAGTATATTACTCTAGAAATGTTAATTTGCTTATATTTATGAAAATAGCATTAATATTACTTGTTTATAAAATGTGAATATTTTATAAAAGTAAGTTATTTGTTATTTTTTTCTTTTTTTTGCGCAGAGGCGACATTTTTAACCGCAAAAATTTCCCCATGATTGATTCTCTAATTTGTTGCTGTGGGATGAGCTTCCAAAATAATATAGGAGACAATAAGATTGCTATTGAATGGAAATCTATGAATAATCATGCCTAAATATAAATAAAAATATAGTTAACCAAATAAACAGTTAAAATGTGCCAACACGTGTCATTATTTTGTCGACTTGTGTATACTTTCCCTGACATTCGTTCATCTTTAATATTCAATGCATCCCTACTATTCAATTCATTTCCCTTCTATTTAATGCGCTCAAATCTATTCAATGCGTTTCACTCTATTCACTCTATGGGGGAGGGGTAGCGTTCATATGATAACACGGCGGTGATGGATAAGGTTAGGTTAAACGAATCTATATACTCTATTTCCCTTCATCATAGAAGTGGTGGAGAAATTCAAATGTGTTTTCACGTTTGATAATTCTATCCATTTCTAGTCGCTTGAGGTCATCGGCTAATCCAATTCCTACTATTAATCGATCTTTTAATATTTCTGTCAATCTTTTCTTTACATTAGCGAATGGAATTGCGTCTTCGCTCAAATCAATGCGAGTTAATCCAGAATATCTGCTATGGTAATCTTTTATATTTGTCCTCAACTGTCTTATATTAGCTGAATAAACTATATCCTCTACATTCCCTTTTCTTGACTTAGTTGCGTACTTGTAGATGCAGAACCATCTAGGTAAAATAGTACCAAATCCTTCGACTTTTTCAACGTCTATTTCGACCGGTTCTCTTTCCATAGTTTATCTCCATAATCAATTAATGGCATTTTTATAGCACTTGTGCCCTGGTGAATTACTTTGGGAATTCTGTAGATGTTTATTGAATTTATCTACATTAAATTATTCTTAAGACAATTAATGATTTTATGTCCCTTTACCCGCAAAATTAGCAATAAAGGCAATTATTTGGGTGGTGTGCGAAATCTCGATTAGCCGATTTGCAATGTCTGCAAAATATATCAGCACCGAATTAATCAAATCTTTTCTTGCAAGACATTTACTCATCTACTAATAAAAATATTTCATTTTAAGTCAAGTATTCAAATATTTATTTTTCATGTCACAATTCTTATTAAAGGTACAACAGATCTATTAACAATGTTTATTTTGATATAATTGATTGAATATATAAATGGTGTAATTTATAAACTAATTTTCTCCATGCTATTGACTTTGAAGCTGCATAAGCGGAAGTAGAAATGTGAAGATCTTTTAATTCAACATATATTTCATTGTCGGCTCTCTCGTTATTTATCATTTTATCTTTGGTTTATGTCTGGGTAATTGAAGCAGAAATGGAATAGGATTTACATATTCTGTTTATTATTCATTGGGGATTTCTCCGAAAATCGTTTATCTTTCTTTTCGAACCAGCCTTAACTTCTGTTCTCTATAATTTGTTTGGGGATATCCTAAAGTTTATGTATTTATCATTGAATAAGATATGAGGTGTCATCTGTAAAATAAACAAAATAAACAAATTTGTTTTTCAAATAATCATTTTATTAAATTAAAATTTAAGTTTAAATTTTCATACAAGAATAGATATATAATATTTGCAGACTTTTATTCTAACTCTATTTCCTATCTGATTAAATTTGTCTTTACATTGTTGACAAACGCTATCAACTACAGGCAAATTTATTGTAATCAAAGAGTGATTTTCGGTTCCAATCACAAGGGATTGGTTAAGATAAATAAATGTGTTTGCGTAAATTTTTTAATTAATTTCATAGAGTTGGTGGAGGTGTTCAGCATAGAAGATCACATGTGGTGCACTGGATGTCGATACGTTTCAAAATTGGCCCGAACAGTCAAAGTTGAATATGGGAAGATAAGCTATCTGTTCCATCTCGTCCTTTCAGCTCGAGCTAACAGCAGTTCGTAGCCTTGAATTACGAAATGTCCAGGGATGCGGTCGTTCGGGTAATAGTTGGCGGCGAAAATCAGCGTATTATAGGCTTTTACTTTGATATTCGCTTCGGTATTTAATCGTAATAACAGCCTTTCGAAGAGCATTTGTTTTCTAACACCGAGGCTTCCGAATTCGATTATTACCGCACAATTTGCAAAGTTTATTAAACCGGTTTTAACGTCGGGAGATTGCTTATACCTTTGGTCTTAATTTATTCCATCGAATAGACCAAAGAATCGAACGTGTATTGCTTCAACAGCATAAAAGAATTGTTTCCAACGATGGTCAGTTCATACAACTTCGCTTCCTTGTCAAGTACACAGATCGGGACGGACTGGTCAAGGACTGCTATAATTTTACTTTCGGTGTTCGAAACGTCGATACAATTCCTTTTTCCAAATTCGAAGGCGTAGATTTTGCGATAACTGGCATAGTAAAACACATTTTTCAAACTCGATAGGAAAATGAAGTCTATTGAGTATTTGCTCGCTTTGTAGTCCATTTCGAAAGTAAAAGATGGAATGTCATAGGACATCACTTTACCGAAACTGAAGCCAATTATGTAATTGCAGCAATACTGGTGACTTACCTGATTCGACTTTTGGATAGGCAGAATTTGTGCCTAATGAAAGGGGTTTTCTCGGAGAACTGCTTCGGGTAAAGCTTGAAGAAGAAACTGAAATATCCGATTTCATACGTCTCAAGTTCAATGAACCAACGTATGAATCTTTCAGGTTCTTCTTCCATATCCGAATCGCTTTGGATGGCTCGATTAGAGGGCACTAATGGGCGGCTTTGATCAATTATCTCTATATGTGAGCGCTCTCTGAGCACCTTGTCCTTCCATCTATAGAAATGACTGTATTTATAAATAAGGTTCGTTACTATTTACTGCTTAAACCGTAAGGGAGCACTTTACTTTAGCGAGCAAACTTAATGGGCTAGACCAGTTAAATCGCGCACCACCCCCTTAATGGTTAACCCAATGAAAATAAACTTGAACTCATTAAATCAAATAAAATAAATTGTAATTGTCGTTTGAAATGGTGTAACATCTCGTTGTTATGGAATGGAATGGAATGCGACGGTCATTGGAAATGGAATGGAATATTTGTGCGTTTTGATTGAGTCTGCCGATTGTATTGACTTCGAATTGAGTGACTTTCGGTTATATTGACTTTGAATTGAGTGATCACCTGTTATATTGACTTCTTATAAAGTTGGTTAAGTAGTGGTGCCTTCGCGTGATCGATCTATAGATAACCACTGGGTTCGGGCGGGAATCTCACCACTACTTCCCCGTTCACAACGTTCAGGAATTCTGTGTACTTCCTTCGTCTTTATTATCTGCGGAAGATTTATTGTAATGCTTGTGTGGCTTCTGTTGAACAAAATTTTCAGTGGTTTTGTTTTACCAATGGTATTACCAGTTTTGTTTTAGCGCTGTTAATAGAATTATTCTCTGTTTTACTGCCAATCGATTAGGGTTTAAAATGGATTTTTCGAATCTTCATTATTGCATTTAAATTGTTATTTTTATCATTGTTGTTATAATAGGATTCACTGTTATTGTTGTAATCGTTATTACAATTAATGAACTCTTCATTCAAACTGTTTGTTTGTTTGGCAGACATTTATCTCTTTATGAGGGCGACGCCCTATACAAGTAATGCTTGTATAGCAACTACAGTATATACTGTACATCTTTTAAATCAAATGTTATCACTCATAATATCTTTTGATATACGCAATATGCTTTTCAAGGTCAATTTTGTTATGAAGATTATTATTTACAGCCATAATGAAGTCTATTCCACGGACGACGTGACATAAGTTATAACCTATGCCTTCGTAACTTGCATCTATGTTTAGTCTAATTGGTTGATTTTGATTGTAATGTACCAACACAGGTGCAGAGACGAGTGCATCCTTCAGTTGGATAAACGATGCTTCTTGTTTTTCACTCCATTCAAAGTCGGTTTCTTTTTGAGAAGTCTTAACATTTGCTCAGCGATTGAACTGAAGTTTTGAATCGAATCTGTGAAGTAACCGGCCATCCCTAAGAAACGTCTTATATGCTTTCTAGTTGATGGTCGTGCGAATTTAACAATAGATTTTACTTTGTCTGGGTCGAGAATATTTCCATCCGCGGATACAATCCAAATCAAGTATCGAGTATGAGTTTTACAGAAGTGACATTATTCTGGCCGAAGTTTTAGATTTGCGTTTCTAATACAATCAAACACTTTTTCAATACGAGGCAAATGTTGTTGAAATTAGGGCGACTACACAATGATATCGTCGATGTATGCCACACATATATTATATTTGAGGCCAGCAATGAGTTGATCAATCAAATGTTGATATGTCCCAGGTGCCGTTGATAAACCAAAATATAGAATTTCAAACTCTTATAAGCCAAATGGTGTGATAAATGAGGTCTTTTCGATATCTCTTTCATGGATCGGTATTTGTTAGTATCCGCTTGCCTTGTCTAGTGTTGTAAACATTTTTGATCAAGTGAATGCATTCAATAAGTCATCAATCCGTGGAAGAATATAAGCAACTTTCTTCGTAATTGCATTCAACTTCCTATTGTCCATGCAGAATCTCAAATTTTCATTCTTCTTTTTAACCATTAAAACGGGTGAGGAATATGGACTTGTTGATTCCCTTATGATACCTGCTTCGAGCATCTCATTCACTTGATCTTCTATGGCAGTACTTGTTTCAGTACTACTAGATGGTGCACTATGTACTGGCGTATCACTTTCAGTAACTATTTTATGAGTCATTAGACTAATTCTTATTAATTGATTAGTATTACATGCAAATAAGACAGTGTATGAATTAATAAAATCAAGCATTACTTGCTTTTGTTCCTCTGGTAGTGCCTCTTTTATATTCAGGTTTATAGATTGTTTAGCTACGTTTTTATCATTTGAATCCATGGACTGTTCCATGGAGGTTAAGCATTAATTCCATTAACTTAAATAGTTATAGAATCCTATTGTTTGATTTTTCTTTAAAAAATTTTATATTTATGAGGATTGAAATCAAATGTATAGGATAAGTCTTTGTCATTAACTGACAATTGACTTAATATCATAAGTTGTATTTTATTTAATAAATCTTGGTCTGGTTCGAATAAAAATTCAGTTGGTATTTTTGATTTCAAAGAAATTTCTACCCATTATACTACTAGTTTATCAAACGTCGTGTGATCTTTGACAATAGTTCATTATCTATTTTATTTTCTTCGAAATCATGTTTATAAAATATCTCGAGTTCGTTCACTGTTTTATTTTTAAACGTATTAAAGTTTATATTAAGTTTAGATTTAACACAATAGTCGAGTCCAAGGAGTAT
The DNA here is from genome assembly GCA_034693365.1 of Liacarus xylariae. NCBI lineage: Eukaryota > Metazoa > Arthropoda > Arachnida > Sarcoptiformes > Liacaridae > Liacarus > Liacarus xylariae. The sequence goes on from JAQFXN010001029.1 coordinate 9,872, forward strand.
TTCGAAAGCGCATGACAGACGGATAGGACAGTGGATTTGCGCCCCACTATAACTGTTTCTCAAAAATTAAGCTCCCTCGAAATAAAGTATATATAAAAGGCTTTCCTGGGAGACCTGCTATTGTAGAAGGAGATGCCATAGAAGTTTGATTATTATTATTATTATTTGAACGTCTTCATAAATATAAATTTCTAATTCAGTATTAGTAGTGTTATAAATTATAAGTATAGAAGTCTTTCCAAATGGAAACATAGCTGATCCATTTTCAAGTCTTAAGAGCGGAGTTGAACATTTATGCAAATTTAAATTCGGAATATTATCATAAATTCTTTTATTCATTATAGAAAAACTGATCCAGTGTCAATTATCATACAATACGGAAGATTATTGATATAGCCATCAATGGAAAGATAGTTAGTTTAGGTTTAAGAGGAAACAATATGTATAGGCGACGGAGTCCATGGATTCCGTAGCCACTATTGGTTTTCCGCAACGGGTACAATCTCTAAGTTGTTAACCCCGTTTACATTCGCAGTGATCAAACCCGAATTATTAACATTTACAAGACAAAATCTAGCTAGGTGTCCGGCAGTTTTGCATTTTCTACATATCGATCAGTCCTCTCATATACAATCGTTCTATTATAAAGCATCCTATACTATCCACGAGTATAGCCACGGAAATTCCATAAGGTTCTACTCTATTTTCGAGTAGCTTTTCAAACTTTTCACACAATTTAGACATTTGGTCATCGGATTGTGGCTTATTCTCGTTATAGGTAATAATATCAGCTGTTCCCTTTACTGACGGATTAATTTCCTTTACAAATAAGTAATTATAATTGGGTCTGGTTTGAAAGTATTTCTGCTACTTCGATACTTCGAAGCTTTCCCAACAAATCACTACAGTCTTTAGGTTTTAATATTAAGACTTTCTCAAGTATTTCCAAACTTAAACCTCTCATTATATAAGTCAACTTATCCGGTTCATCCATTTTAGGTTTGAATTTATTGCAGAGCCGTAGGATATCATCATGATATCTAGCTACCTGTTCCTGAAGTCCCTCATGTCTACAATTCAATGCAGATTGATTCATAGATCTGTAATTTTTGGGTCTAAAGGCTGCTCTTAACCCAGCAAACAAGTCATTCATCGACATGCTATAGACAAAGTCCGTGGAAGATTTATCTCCAATTTTGGTAAACTCTTTATACCAAAGTTCGGCTGTTTCTTTCAGATAAACCTGAAGTCTACACTTCTGCATAGCATTATCCCAGTGATTACAATTTGACCTATAAATGAAGTGCTCGATCTATATGCCCAATCATTTACATCTGTAGTGCAGCCATAGTCTCGTGGGTTAACTGAACCTACAGTAATAATTAATCTAAATTTTGGGTACTTAACCAAAGGTAATAGCTTCTGAATAGCCTTCTGTATTTGTTCAGAATTTTCATTAGGAGTTTTGCATACATTATCAGATTTTCTAATGTCCTGAGTTTCAGATCCATTAACTATAAATATATTATCCATGGAAGTATCCGCGTCTATCTGTCCTATATTATCATTTGTCGATTGAGCAGCTGATGGGTCAACAACTGTTAAATTTGTATTTGGACTAATTTCTGTTTCTATCGCTAATCGTTTTCGCTGTCTCGATTTTGGCATTTTAATTGAAAATATTTCTAAAACTAATCTCAATATTTTAATTACTTAACAGTTTAATGATTAATATGTCATTCACCCGAATATTTATAGCCTATTTAAAAAAAAAAGTTTTCTTACATTGTAATATAACAAATTATATTCTCAAAATAAAAATTAAACTGAATTTATTAACTGTCTTAATAGAACTATTAATTGCTATATTCTGCAAATGTAGGGATTACTGTTTCCAACAAATTCAACTAAAAGTTGTCAAGAAATTATATAAAATTTATTTATTATTTCCGTGGTTTATAAGTTAATTAATTTTAACATGGGTTTCGAATGTTTTATTACTTATTTTGTCAAACACATTGAAAGAAATAGTATTATATTGGGGATTAACTTTAATGATAATCGAAGTTAATGTCGTTTTACTGCCGCAAATAGAGTAAAGACTGTCAACTACTGAATTATAGTATTGCTTAAGGCGTAAGCAAACTATACCCATGTGAAGTGAAATATAAAACTAAAGAGATTTTATATTAATTTTAATGGATTTTAACTAAATTTTATTACTGTTTTATTGCTTTTTTGAAATTTTATTACCCTCTAAACTGTAAATTGCTTTTACATCCCTTTTATTTCTTAGAATGTTTATACATTTAGTACTTTTTAGTCTATTTTATTACTTTATTTCTTTAAACAAAATAAGAAATTATTACTTTTTTAAATATTTTTTATAATGCACTCGAGTTTACTTTTATTTTCTGCAGTAATATTTGATTAAAGAAAATTATTTTTGCAAAAATTTTCTTATATATCCCAAATATACCTTATGATAAAGAACACATATATAATAGAATAGGTTATAGAAAGAAAGTAATCCTTAGAATTAATGTCTTGAAAAATAAAAAGTTGGAGATTTTTGATATATGTTGTCAAAAGCAAATCTTTACATTCAACGAATTTTTCCATTAATATGAGTTTATCAATAATTAAGACCTGATTTGCACCAAAAAATCATAAACTATTTTACTTAAAGATATTATGACAGAAATTGAAAACTGAATTAAACAGAAATTCATTTATTTTTTTAAATCCATGGACTGAAACCATATTAACTTTTAAATGAATTATAAATTATTATATTATGGAAAGTCAATAAGATCGAAAAGCCTAACTATAAACAAAATGTTTGATAATAAATATTTCAAGAACGAGAGAAACAAGGATCTTAAAGAAGCGTGTGTTCTATACCCTTAGCAACTCCCCCATATGCAATCCCGCCAGCTATACAATAGGGATTACCTGAATCAATGACTTATTTTCCAATGATTTATTTCCAATTCATGGACCAGTCCACCGGTGTACAGCCCTGCGCTGCGGCCACTGCTCCTGCACGCGCCAAATCAGTTGATGATTAACAGCCACAATAGATTTACACAAACAAAGTATTTATTAATTAAACACAAAAGATATACAAAACACTTATACAAAAGTTATACAAAACTTAAATAAATACATGTAAAAGTTAAAAGTAGTTAAAAAATATAAAAGTTATAAAGTTTTCAAGACATCTCAGAATATGTAGTGCAGTTGATTATATACTCAGAAGGAGGAGTTGTATAAGGGATGGAATGGGACATAACACTTAATACAAGGAGCGAATCCCAGTAACGCTGCAATATATACATCTGAGAAAAGTTCAGTTATCCTATTTAAATTCTGGAATAATGTAGATTATACAAGAAATCATCAGAAGCAGAGCAAATTTAATTTGCGAAGATATTGTATATATAAATATTTATAATACTTGCATCAAGTCAAGTGATATAATTTCATTCTTCTCTGGTAAATCATCACCGCTGACCTGATTCCCATAATCATGTCATATATGGCTGGACTCGTCTTTGTATTTTAACAAATATATATACATTGTGTCAGTTAAAGTTTTGGAGTTGCTTGAATTAGATTGTGTAAATTCAATATTTTTTACATTTGCAACCACATTAACACCCCTGAACTTCAGTATTTATACAAATTTTTATTTTAACACACATCATCTAAAAATTAATATTATTTGTTGCAGAGAAAATCCATACATATCACCAAGGATGAGGACTCACCCATTTATAGTCCTCCTGTGTAATGTTTTAGTTAATTTTTTACTGATGTTTAAATTCAATATTACTAAATATACGAAATATTCTAAAGATGATATTGAAAACAACAAGATACCAGAAATTTCTGTGAATTTTGTAGCCTTATTGACCATTAGCTTTGGCTATAAATTTTGAAACTCTAACATATCAAGTATTTATTCTATGAACTTTTTTTTAGAAAAATTGATTTTTGGTAACAAATGGCAACATTAGGACCATTTTGACAATTATAATAAAAAGACCATTATCTTTCTATGAAAATGTTATGGGGTATCAAAATTTACTTTTTTAATGATAATAGAAAAAATCCATAAATTACGTTTTAAATTATGTTTTTTAATTTCCAAACAACGTCTCTGCTCTTGTCCTGTTTATAACTGAATAGCGTGCATTGGTGAAAATCTGAAATACAATCTGAGAATTAGACGCGGCATATTTTGAATGAAATTACTTCAATGGTATCGGTATGTAGCAAGATTTCTACGTTGCTGCAAAATACGTTGTTTCTTAATTAAGTAAAATAATTTGAAACGTAAATTATGAATTTTTTCAAAAAACACTAAAAAAGTAAATTTTGAAACCCTTTAACATTTTTATGAAAAGATTATGGTCGTATTATCAGAATTGTCAAAATGGCCCTGATGTTACTAATTGGTACCAAAAATCAAATTTTTATAAAAAAGTACATAGAATAAATACTAGATATGTTAGAGTGTCAAAATTTATAGCCAAAACTAACGGTCAATAGGGTTACAAAATTCACTTTGGAAATTTCTGGTATCATGTTGTTTTCTATGTCAGCTTTAGAATATTTCGTACACTTAGTAGTTGAATTATTAATTAAAATTAAAAATATTTCATATATTATCTCTGTTGTATAATAGTGCGAAACTTTAAATTTTTGCTACAAAAAAATTAACTCCGTTTTCGAAGAAAAAGGAGTATTAAGATTTGTTTCTTCCCTCATCACCACTCACCCACCTACCCTCCCGTACCTCATCACCATCTATCTACACACCATTAATTCACAACCACCCACACACCATTCCTCCCCTATCTCACCACCATCTAACTACACTACCATTTATCTGCACACAATATAAGAACATTAACTACTATTAGATATAATAAAAATATTAGCAGGGAAGCCAAAGTCGGTCCATTCATTGGTCCGTCCATTCATTCATCAACTTTTTATTTTGCTACATTTTGTACTAATTTTTAGTTTAATATCAGAGTTTGTTTAAAGCTTTTCTTAACATTAATGGTGTTGAACACCACTTATCGTTACATTTCTGATACTGTTTAAGAGGTGGAGTCAGTCTAAAACTGAGTATTAATAAATATCATTATTTATTCAAGGAAGTTTAGTGAAAGCAAAAACGTTTTAAAAATTGATGAATATATTTTATTTACATTCATTTACAGTCAATTTATGCAAAAGTAATTTAAATATGGTTATGTTTTAACCAAAATATCACTTAATTTTAAACAAAATATCAATTATTTAATAAATAAATACAGATTTGAATAATATTTTGAAATCAGAGAAAATCCGTAAAAAATTATGTGTTCATACAATTGAACTCTATTTATATATAGCAGGTTTTTCAATAAATTATAATAATTTTTCAAAAACCTTTACTGAAAAATGTTAAGGACAGGTTTAAAGCTTTAGCAACCAAAGAAAAAAGGAATTACATTTTACATTTTTTGACTAATCTGTGAGCGATAGACAAAAACTATTTTGAAATGAAAATTTTGTCATTCATTGAAAATCTTTATTACAAAATTTTTATTTCACATGTTGGTTATTAAAATTGAGCTGTCAGTCACAGATTAATAAAATAATATAAAGCCAAGCAATAACATGTAGTTTACAATCCGTGTTAAGTCGAATTTTTAAGAAAAAAGATAGTTCACCATTCCTGTCTAGTTTTAGATAGGATATTCACTTTAATATACTTATTCAATAAAAATTTAGTTCATTATTTCAAAAAAAAGATATTTGGCATTATCTTTTAATGAATTAAATTAATTGCTTTGCGCAATATTCATCCATCATTCAGACATTTTATTGCAATATCAGACTATATTAACATTGACTGAAATAAAATAAACTGTTGCTGGAATTTATCATTTAAAATATTGTGAAAATACATTTGTGTACAATGTACAAAGTAACACTGCAGTGCAATGTCGATTGTACGCTCAAGTATAATGTACAAAGAACATAAGAACACTTGTCATTTCTTTAAAGCATTGCGAAAATTAAGCACTTTTAATAATGTGAACACTATTTCAACATTATGTTAGTTTAATGAAAACAGTACATCATAACAATTTAATAAATAATATAAATGACAAGTATTTGTCATCCATGAAATCAGAATCGACCTGTACTGGTTAAAAGCACTAAGCTACGTCTTACTAATGAGATTTATTCTAATTTGATGGATGACAAATACATATTGTTTTGGAAATTCGCAAGTGGTCGCGTTTGCCACATTTGCATTCAATTCCATTTATTATTCAGTAATAATGTTCTTAATCAAAATCAAAATGACTAGATTTCAAACATTGATATATGAACAGATGTTCCTATTATATTTCAAATAATGAATGACCTTTACATTCAATTCTATATATTAGCCAGAAGAATTGTTCAATATCTTTCAAATCTTTAATATATGGAATTGAATGTAAAGGTGGCACTCATGGCCACTTTCGAATTTCCAAGACTTTATATTGTCTTTGACAAAAAAAATATCATTTCGCAAATATATTTATCCGTAGATGAAGATGAAATTGAAAAATTATACTCTATGAATCAATTGAGACATTGATTCTGACTAATTCGCACAAGCTGAATCGATTGATGATAGTCTAAAACTCGAACATACAATATTATTTCAGATTGGGAACGTTGTGTTATAAAAATATAAAAATTTGAAATCGACACTGACTAATTCTTACATTATAAATCGTTTTTAATTGTTAAATGTATATTTATGTTAAAACTTAATATTCGCCAATTTATAATGGTACATTTACCTCGCACCTACACTATTGATACTTTATCGTTAATATGCTTTGTTAATTAAATATGATCTATCGATTTTTAACTCCGCTTTCGAAGAAAAAAGGAGTATATAGATTCGTTTCCACCCACCTCCCACCACCGCCCACCCTACCACCCAGCCACAGGTTACTAATAAAGAAATGGATGCTACCACCGCCCACCCTACCACCCAGCCGCAGGTTAAAAATAAAGAAATGGATGCTACCACCGCCCACCCTACCACCCAGCCGCAGGTTAAAAATAAAGAAATGGATGCTACCACCGCCCACCCTACCACCCAGCC
>JAQFXN010001030.1:0-17033 GCA_034693365.1 Liacarus xylariae
ATAGTTTGAAAACATAATTTAAATAAAGAAAATAATTTATTATTAATTGTTAATTTTATAAAACATCAATTTTTTTTGTATTTGAAAAGAAATTTTATAAAACCTTTCATTGTGGAGCTATTTGCAAACCGACTTTTCTGCACTGAGCTGATCATATATCAATTTTATTAATATTAAAGATATAGTGAAAATTTTCTAAAATATGTATAATAATAGAATAGGCATCACCTCAGGTGAGCGGGAGAAGATGTGTCAAGCACTGAACCACCCCTAAACTGGAGGTCCCACTTTGAGGAAAAAATGGCAGGAAAGTCAAAATACTCCCTCCCCTAGTGTTTTGGACCTTCCTCATCTCTGCCTCAGCTTCCACACATTCCTTTTAATTCGATAGTATCTTTTATATTAATTAAACAGTATCATTATTAAATGAAAGCTTTTAGAAAGTTCTAAAAGACTTTTAAAATTTATTTATTTTTATTCTTAATTAAAAGCGTTAACCGATTACTCAAACCTTTAGAAAATAAAAAAATAAGTTTTAAAGTGTGAAAACTCATTATAAATTTTAATCTTAAAGCTAATTATTACCAAACTTTGAAGACAAATATTAGTTTTCGTCGAAAATTTTATTGAATTTTAATTTCAAAATTCCTGTGCAATAGAATTGAGAGAAATTTATTTAACTTTCGAATTGATTTTGATTGACATAAATATTTCAATAATTTATTAGTTCTCTCTTTTTATTGATTGAACTTTCAATCAAATTAACATAAAATGCTACTAAACTACGTTATGTGTGCAGTAGTTCTTGCTTTAATGCAAATTAATGAATAATGAGTTTGGGCTCAGAAATGGATAATCGAATCTTTGTTTCATTAAAAGCATTAGATTTAATAGGACTCACATTAAATTAATTAGATTTTAATTAAAAAAAAGTTCTACCAGACTCTAGATTGAACTCAAAATAACTAATTAGAAACTTTTTAACAAATCAATTATACCAGTTTATATAAATAAAAAGTTTTATTAAAAACCATTATATATCTGATTATATGTACATAAAAAATAGTTGAATTGAAAAAATCATTGTTAATTCACTTTATTATATAAATAACTAATAGACAAATATTTATTGAGATTACATTTCTATACTATGTATTATTAGATTTTATTAGTTTACAAAACAATGCCACTATTAATGTATGCTGGTTAATTTTATTTACTAAAGAATAAAATGAATTCAATTTCTAACTAGTAAGTATATTAGTTTTATATTAAATATAATCCTCTTGCATTGAAGATTGTTTAATTAACAAATATTAATTATAATCAAAATTTATTTTATTTAAAAACTTTAAAATTAATTTTGTGAAAATTCAATGTTTTTCTTTGAATATTCATTGAATTGAAATTTATTTAATAGAAGAAATAATTGAAAGAGAAAAAAATAAGATTTTAAATCTTCGATGAAATAAGAAATTGTAAAAAATATTCCTTCTTATCAAAACTAAATTCATTATAAGGCGAGTCAAACATGTATTAGATTTATGACATTTTTTCTAATTCCAATGATATACCGGAGTATTTATAATTAAATATATTCATATATTTCCTTACATATAATCTTATTCTCATTTGCGTTGATATGATTAGACATTCAATTAAGTCTAATGTAACCGACATTTATGAATATAATTTTATACCAAAAGTTAATATTTGAGCGCAATGTTAGTCAAGATATGACTGTTCTTAATGTTAAATTATTTGGAGTCAAGAATAGGGAATGGCATACCTTCGCTCACGTATTTTTGAAAAGTAGTCAGATTAAATGGAAAGTGAATGAATACCTGATAGTAGAGAGACATCGGTAGCATAAAATCGATTGGTTTGCTATAGTGTTTCGTTCTGTTCGGCAATATCTATGATTGGAGGAGTCATAGGAGTCATAAATATATTAGAGAATCTTTACTAAACTGGCAATACATGAGATTGACAAACAAGAATTGACTCAAATGACTTTATGCCTCAATTCCATTATTTTCAAGTATTTTACTCTATCTCTAGAAATACACGATTGCATAGCTTTGATGGATCTATAGCTCAATGTTTTGCTTGTAATTCAACCCAAAAGCCAATGAAGTTTTAATGTCTGATATCGATTATACTATCTCTTCGGTTATTTTAATGTCATTAATCACAGGGATTGTCAACTGTGTATATAAGAAACCATACCTTAACTGCATAAAAATTATTAGTCCTTTTCCCCACTTTTTATCGTATAGCGAATTCATTTCAAAGTTTGTCAAATATGACTAAAACGATAGATACAGTGCTCTGACTGTCATCAGTATAACGACAGTTTGGAAATATATTCAAATCTTTATTAGAATAAGTGAAATGAAAAAATCCAATCAATTCATTCATTTGATTAATGCATTGGTTTCCCTATTATTGTTCAATTCGTCAATTATGTTGTCTTATATACAGAATATTAAAATAATTTCGACTCTATTATACTTTGTATGCAATGGAAATGCAATGAAATACTTATATAATATTGTGTCCAAAATAATTAAATTAGAATTAATTCGTAAATTGTATTATATAACTAGACGTTAGTCTAGACTTCTCCGAATGAAACAATCAAAATACCAATAATAACTTATTAAATATTAGACTCGACTTATAAATTAAGTAATTTATTTCAGTTTTAAATTATCTTAAAAAATACTCAATAATTACAACTTGGGATTAAATTATATATTCTTGTCTTTAAGATTCATTAATTCGATGCAGAAGAGTGCCCAAAGGCTTTTAGCCTTGAATACATCCTGTTTATTCTTTAAAAATCACAATTGAGACTGTACCTATTCTCCCCCTCCTGTCAAAGTTTTCTAGAAAACGTCAGAATATTCTGAGAATTGACCAAATTCTGGGTTTCTGTGATGGAAAATAGAAGATTTTGTGCAATTTAAAATATATGATCAAATTCGGTAAAATACACAAGGATTTCCAGACTTGAAAATGTCAGGAGGTATTTCTCTGTAAGAACCTAAGAGGGATCTAGAGGGTAAAATGACGGATTTTGCCAATACTGACCTAGGGGGTGTTTCAAAAAAGTTCTCTTTGATCACTTTATGAAATAGCTATGTTTATAATGCACATTATTATCCTATTTAAAATACATAATTAATTAAGGTATTTTTCATTATTAAAGGAGATTTTCAAATTTGATGGGATAGGGTCAAAATTTATGGTATTTGATAGGAAGATCAAAGTTGTTCAAACATAGCTTAGAAGTTATTTAGGGATTAATCCAAAAGTTTCATGAGAATATTTCAAGCTGCGTTTCTTCTTTTTTGGTATACTTTTTCAAAAAAATAAATAATAAGACGATAGATCCTTCTTTTCCCCCTTTCCTGGGAGTATAATCGTTGGGAAGCAATGATTCATATATTAATGGTTATTCTTGATTAGTAGCATCAAGGTTTTTTTTGTTTTTCTCTTTATTAACATATTCTTAGAAATTATAATTGATGAAATTTTTCTCACACACACATACACTCTCTCTCCTCCTCGCTCTACTCCCCTCCTTTACTTTCGAAAGAATTTGATTTAAGCTATAAATAGAGAGTATATCTAATAATAAAGATTTCTTTTATGATCTCTTTCTCATTCTATCCATTGAGTCAATCACTGAAAGTGGTTTGTAATGAGCAAACACTTGAATCTGTGCTTTGGTAGGCATCACAGCAACACGTAATACAATAGTTATTGTGTATGACAGGCATCGATGCGAAGGCCAACACAGCTCTGGCATGACATCTCTGTTTCATTTCTCTATTTCTAGACGTGTTTTACTTCACTATTAGTCGAATCATTACATTATGTAAACGTTTGTTATCAACCAATTGACCCAACGGTTTGGTTCGGTTGGCACTCAACTCATTGCTATAATTATATTCTAAACACTCCTTTCAACCAAATAATTGAAAACCATTTTTAAGATTGAATTTTCCAAAAATACAGAGAAAAGAGAGGAAAAACATTAAATGAAATGCATTGGGAATAAAATGTCAATTTAGGTGTTATTGACACTAAAAACAATACAACAAAACTATATAAACTATATATTCATGAGTCGAATCGCATTATTGAACAATTGAAGCGGTCCTGCATTTGCTATAATCGAAATCATTTCTTACTCTATGTCCGCTCAAACTTATGTTTTCCTTACTTTCTATTGTAATAACGGATACAAAAGTCTGGTTTTGAGTAATGCATCAAATGATTAACGAACAAAAGGAAAGCCCAGGAATTGATTATTTCAATAATGAATTCATGGATAGGAATACGTAAATATAAATTGAGTCGAGACTCAAATATTGAGCCACTCTTTCATCTCTTTTCGAACTGATTAGGCATTAGTAATAAGAAATGGAAAGTTGGCTTTAAAAGCATGTTCTCTCCAATACATTAATGAGAGAATAATGGATTGACAGCCAAACTATGAGATTAACTCAAAGTATTTAAGTCACAACTAATGGACTTAATTTCGATTCTCATTTCCGAAATAAACTTTTAAATTATTATTACATTTAAAGTAAAGTTTACTTCACGTCTATTATTCAGAAACGAGTTTAACTGATTTTTTTTGAATTATTTACAAAACTTTAATCAGTAATTCGAGAAATGAATTACAGACACGCTTTCATTCAATTATTCCGAAGAAAAGGGAAAAATAAATAAAGAACTTCTTTGAAATCAGTTCGGGTTTCAAATCATAAAATGTTCAAAAACTGATTGAATCATTCAAGTCTTGAATTTATGTAAAAGAAATTTAAGAAAGTATTGATGAGATCTGAGTTTTATTGCTTATACAGTATTTGGTGAAAAGGTATAGTACTGTAGGTTACGAATGGATAGTTCGCCCCTTCCATGTCAATACTCCAACAATATTATTGACAAAACTTTCTTTTCAAATCACGTTTAGCATAATTCTTGTGAAAGAAGTCGAGTATTTATTTTTATTGAAGACCAATACAGAAGAACTTAAATATACGCCAAAAATATATTATTAAAAGTTATTTCATTTAAAAAATGAAATGTTTTAGTGACTAAAGTTGTTTTTATTAAAGTATAAGCAAAAGAATATCAAAGGTTTTAAGAATTCAATTGATTATAGTATTAAATAATGTTTTTTGATTAGTTTTCATTCAAAATTCTTTATTAAAAAATGAAATAAATAAAAATAAATATTTATATCTGGTTTAATGACGTTTAAATAAATTTTATTTTACAATAGGTTTAGTTTTGCAAAAATGAGTTGATAAATATTAACAATAAAAAATAAGCGCAAAAAACTAGCTGTAAAAAATGTGCTCTTTATGTGCCCTAAGGTTAACATCACTGAAAATTATCATATTTTTCTTTGTAGACTATATTACAGTATTTCTTATTGTTTGGCGTAAACCCAAAAAAACAGATAAAATGAAGAGCAGTTGTACTAAACTGCTTAATAAAGGCATTACATGTTTATTATTGAGAACAATAGTTGATATTCTCATTATTATTAAACTTTGATTGTCTGACATCTCTTAATATTTATAATTTCTAACGAATCCTGAAATATAATAAAGAGAAAAGATTTAAGAAAAGACTTTACAACTGATTCCGTACGACAGCTTTGAAAATCAATTATTAGAATATATATTCTCTGACTTATATTCTCTAAACGTGTAATATTTCACATACTTCTCTTTATATAAGTTATTACTTTATATATGTTATTAAAATCCCTTATTCTCTACTTTGTTCAGTGAAGCAAACCGTTGAGGAAATAACATAACAAAAAAAACTTTAAACTCTTATAAAATAGTAAAAACTGTATAAATGTCTGGTTGTGTGTGAACCATGTCTTCATGTCTACACTATTGGAGTTAAAGATAGTTTCACTTATGCTTAGTCTACGTGCGTGTATAGCACTCGTATGAATGGTCAGGTTTTCGATAAAAGGTTTGTCGGACTAGTCGTTAGTTCGTGTGAGAGTCGAGAGTAAAACCTGATTTCTCTCATTTATTACATTAAAACAGAATTTATTTTTATCAGATTTCAAGAACTCGCGTGTTGTTTATCCCTCCGTTGCAAAAGCCATGCCATACCATCTCATTCTAATTCTTCAATCATTCGTTACAATTGAATATTTTCTTGACTTTTCGATTACATGTTTTCCAAAAGGCTTTCGATTGTGTTATCAATCATTAATGAAATATAGAAAACACACAAATCCAAAGGAAAAGCAGCCCTAATATTGATATTAGAGTACATCGAATAGAAATGATTCAATGATTCAATTAGGAAAACAAACGCTTCAAACATATTTGCATTTTTATATTACTTTTTCTTTAATAAGAAAAAAAGTTTCTTGGAGACCTGGTGGGTCTTCTTTTGGATGGTTTGTCTTATCAGTATTTATAACATCTTTAATACATTTAAATTAAGTATTCTCTAAATAAATGATTAAAATTTAAGATCTAATTATAAAAAAGTCTAATTTTTTACTCAATTCTCAAATAATTTTCTAATTCCTGAAAATTTTTACTACAGTGAAGCTATAGTAGTAGAGCTATTGTCGCACGTGAAATGTGAATTGTATTTGTTATATTGTGTTGTAATATTAAGTAAAAGATTTGATATTGAATTTGGGAATAAGCAGAGACAGAATAAAAATGGGTTCAAAATCGATTAAAACTTTCAAAAATCACTATTTTACTATTTTTTTTAACTATTATAGTGACTATTCAGGGAGTTTTAAGCTACTATTTGTCAATTATTGCAAATTCAGTTAAAGAGATATTAGGAATAAATTGGACCGAAGACTCAATTTTCGAAGTAAATAGTGGCAAGAAAATTCAATGTACAGTATGAATAATACTGTAAGAACCGGTTTCTGATTAAATTTGTGTTTAAAAATTCGGTAGCAGGTAAACTGATCTAGTTTTTCTTTATTATAAATAATTCTTTTTTTGTAGAAAATAATATAATTTTTTACTAATTTTCACGAGATTTTTCAAATAATTTTAAATGTAACTGAAAATGTTTAGTACATTCAAAACTAGAATTATTGTCGCCAGTGAAATGTGAATTGTATTTGTTATTGAATATTGAGTTAAAGATATGTTATTGAATTTGAAATAATAGGCAGAGGCAGGATAAAAATGGTTCGAAAGTAATTAAGTGTTTAGACATGTATAGATAAAATTGCGCCGAAGGCGCGATTTCGATGTAAAAACTGCCAAAACTATTCAATATATATCTCCAGAGTATAGACAATTTGGTAAAAATACTTTTTTCTGGAACTCAATTCTTTCGTGATTAAGAAAATCTCTGCCGATATAGGAGATAAGGATTAAAATAGGACCTCACTTCTTTCCTCATAATTTGTAAAATATATGACAAAAATTTAACGAATTAGAAGGAAAACCTTTATTTATCTATTCAGTAGTGATTCTCAATCCCAATATAGCGAAAATACACCCCCTGTCACCAAAAATTTATCAAAATACCCTCCACCCCCCCCCCTATGATGAAGAATTTTATTATTGAAAAGGTAACCCACATACCATCTTGATTTTGAGGCTCTTATCAATACCCTATACCCCCTGACTTGAGTTCATTGGACATCCGAACTACTCAGAAAATTTGAGTATGCTAATAATGAAAGAATAACTTAAAGTATTAAGTAAAACTAAGTTCATTTTTTATTTGTATTCAGAAAAATATGCATTTCGGTTCCCAATCAAAATAATCGTTCAACAAGAATGACCATTAATATATATATAATTCCGCTTTCCAAGTAAAACATTTAGTGGTTCTTGCGTTCCCATCCTATAGAATTATAATTAGTTTTCATTGTATTGTAGGCTCCTATACTAAAGATTTGTTACAGATTCCCATTGCATTGGAGATTCTCATCCCATAGATTTGTAATACATTCCCATTGCATTGGAGACTCTCATCACATAGATTTGTAATACATTCTCATTGCATTAGAGGCTCTCATCCCATTGATTTGTAATACATTCCCATTGCATTGGAGACTCTCATCCCATAGATTTGTAATACATTCCCATTGCATTGGAGACTCTCATCCCATTGATTTGTAATACATTCTCATTGCATTAGAGGCTCACATCCCATTGATTTGTAATACATTCTCATTGCATTAGAGGCTCTCGTCCCATTGATTTGTAATACATTCTCATTGCATTAGAGGCTCTCGTCCCATTGATTTGTAATACATTCTCATTGCATTAGAGGCTCTCGTCCCATTGATTTGTAATACATTCTCATTGCATTAGAGGCTCTCGTCCCATTGATTTGTAATACATTCTCATTGCATTTGAGGCTCACATCCCATAGATTTGCATTAGATTCCCATTGAATTGGAGGATCACATCCCATAGATTTGTAATTGATTCCAATTGCATTGGAGGCTCTCATCCCATAGATTTGTAATACATTCCCATTGCATTAGAGAATCCCATCTCATTGATTTTCAATAGCTTTCCATGCATTGGAGGGTCCCATTTCAAATGATTATTTTAGGTTTCTATCTTAAAAAATTGATATGTTCTTATCCCATTGAATTATCATAGGATCCCACCCCATAAGATTATAATATGATTCATCATATACGATTCTCATGAGCTATCATCTTATAGGATTCTACTAAGCTTCCATTACATAGCATCCAATAAGTTCCCATTTAATTGCAGGCCTCATTCCATAGAATAGATATAGGTTATTATTACACTTGCGGCTTTTACAGGTTCCCATTGCATTGGCAGCCCCATCACATAAGAATATTAAATGCCCCATCCCATTGGATTAGTTTAATCTCTGTCCCATAGGATTACCATAGATTATTATCTAACAAATTTAATATAGTCTAATATAATATTGTATTAACATAGGTGTTAATCCCATAGGATTAACATAGGTTTCCATCCTACAAAATTATTCTAAACAAACAATCCATAAGATTAATGTTAATGGGGGCTGGATGGTGGCGGTGGGGTGAGGTACAAACGAAAGTATATACTCCTTTTTTCTTCGAAAGCGGAGTTAAAAATACTCATTTTTATCCCATTCATTAAGCTAATTGAGTTTTATTTTTAATTCCAAAATGTTGTTCCCAATTCGCACTATTTTTCTTCCGATTTTACAAACAAAATAAATGCAATTTTTTCCGAAATTACTTATTCTCTATATTTCTCTAACATTTCTTTGCGTAAATCTGAGAACCAGTTTCTGATTTTTGTGTTTAAAACTTGGGCACCGCTGACAAAATTAACCCCGCCTATAAAACTTATTTATATTTAAATTTCTTTTTCATAATAGGAATTAGAAGTGAACAGGGATATATGTAAAGAATATTTTGAAAAATTCCTTGAAATATTAGGTGAAATAAAATAATGGCTAAAATTTTGGATTTATGTTCGCAATGTTTTAACGATTGTTTTCTAATTTAACCAATTAACATTATAACAAGAGTAAGCAAGGGGTTATTAACAAGATAAATTGAATAAACAGGCTAGATCACTTAAAATGCATACCAGCAGACAATTAATTGTTAAAATTAAATTTATAATCGAGAGGTTATCTTGAATAATGATTCATTGATTGGTTAATAACAAGAATACTAAATATATGAATTTGGTTAACTTAGTTAAAATTCAACAGGACTAAATACAACTTAGTTTATTATTGAATAATCTGAATTATATTGATTTCAAATTCTAATTGGAGTGTGGTTTTTAGAGATTAACTTCTTGATTAATCTTTTCAAATGGGTTTCAGGAGCTGAGCATCTCTTGGAAATCACTGAATTGCAACTTTAGCCATGTTTTGCTTCTGCAATATCGGATAATAAGGGTCACTAAGCGTGTGTATCAAAACTACCCCCTTTCTCAAAATCTTTCAAAACCTTATCCGCTGACGTTTGAAATGAAGGCAAATCTTTGCTTTACTCCCCTGTGCATTTGTCAGCTTATGCTCATTGTTAAAAAATACTCCCCTCCCCTTAAACCTCAGAAAATTGTAGATTTCCATTTTGTAAAATGATTTGTTTTCCGGGCTGGTCTAGTTCTCTTTAATTAAGAAAATAGACTTTTTAGGGCGTGACTTTAGTGCATTTTGGGGGCGCTTCTGCTTGCCTTCTATTGTGTCAAATTGAAGGAGGTTATCAACAAATATTAGTGCGTGTAATGCGAGGATAGTTTTAATAGTGTAGAATAATAATAATAACCACTGTTATTATTATTCTATACTATTAAGGCTACGTATCATTATATATACTAATGAGTGGTACGTGACATTTGAAGGATTGATGCGTTGACAGTGATTGATGACTCTTACAATAGAAAAAATAGAGACCAGACAATAATGGGTATTGAATGTCAGATATTAATGGGTAAAAAATAATTATATAAATAAATATTAAACATTGTCAGATAAAATGGCGCCAAAGGCGTCATTTTGACGTAATAATGTAAAACCGGGTTTAATTCAATTTACATTTATAACGGTTATCTCTGACCTGTAATATGAAACGGTTCCTAATTTTTGTGTTTAAAAAGTCGGTAGTGGGTAAACTGGACTAGTACTTTTATTGATTATAAATATCGTTTAAATTTTCTTTAAAAAGTATTTTAGTATTTATTTAAATATTTTCAAATACTTATATTATAGAACTTTAAACCAATAAAAACCTCTTTATTATTTGTTATTTCATATAAATTCTAAGGAAAATAAAAACAATTTCCTCGTTTGTTTAGTAAAATTAGAGATAACCAAGCTTAATGCAACTGTTTTTGTTACAATATATGATTCTTAACCAGCATCGAAGCGGTTAATAAAATCTGAATGGCTATTAATAGAAACCTCTTCTGGAAACGAAACAAATAAAAAATAAGATATATTAAAAATGAGAGCAATAGGAATAAATATTTATAAATATTTTCCTTCGAATAAATTTTCAAAATCTAATAATTGTTTAAATTTTATTGCGATTCAAACTCCCCGTCATTTGTCCCTTCCTTTGGTCTGAAAACTTATTATAGTATTTGAGAAGATTTATTGTTGACTAGACGTCAATGAAAATAGTCGTAAATTTTCCAAACAGTTTTCCAATAATATTAATATTAGGCTATATATTACAGGCTATTCAATATTGAATTGATGTTTCGTTAATCTAATGATTATCTATTCTTTTTTTAATATACTATAAAAAGCATTCGTTTCATTATTTTCTGAGTCGTAAAAATAGAGTTTTATATATTGTTATTAACAAACATAATAAAAGATTTCTTATAAGAGTAGAGTGTATTTGAGTGGAGAAAACTTTAATGCTTTCGCTGCCCTTTTTCCCTATGTTTGAATTTGCTTTTATATTTGAGATTATTCTGAAATTAAATCCCTCATACCTTTGCGAGAAAGCATTTATTGGAATTTTTCATCCGAACGATGCCAAACAAGATTACTCTTCATAGGGATCTCTTAATACATTCTCTTCTACTCTCTCCTCTTCTACTACCACTTCATATTGAATTTCAGCAAAATTAATGTTTTTATAGTTGCACTCATTTTTTGTAAATATATTAATTTATAGACTCAAAACAAATTCATCACAAAACTTGTCTCTTATATTATTCTAGTAATCCATGTGTTGCACAAGTATTTAGATTTTTTAGGAGAAAAACTTGTTCACTAATTATGGCGATTAACGACAATTTAATAAATATTTTGTTAAGTGTTTGTTGAAAATGCATTTAATTAACGAAATAACTTATTGTATATCAGATGTTATATAAGACAATATAAGTTATTAGAGATTAAGTTTAGATTCTATTCAATCAAATTTGTTTTTATTGACTGCATTCGCGAATTGCTTTATACCATATATACAGAGATAAAAATTGAAAGCAATTTAGTTTTGAAAGCAGTCTTTTATTGCTTTTATATAATAGTGTTATTGAGACATCAATATCGATACTGCAGTATATATTAGTTAATCTTTCTTATGTAAAAGTTTGCTATTTTGGCTCACATTATAGCACATTAGACTTCACATCTAATACTTATTTTCTGTTCACTCTCTTCAGTAATAAATTAATTCTCTATATTCTGTATATTTTTCAAAGAAGAGAAAAAATGAAATGAAATATGTTCTCTATTTAAAAAAAAAAATATTTTCAATGGATATACAGCTCACAAATAAAGTCAATATTAAGGTATATATAATTTGAAAGCTTAGGCCACAGATGTTATGGAATTGTGAACCAAAGTGTTATTGATTGCACAAAATGCACGTCAAAACATTCAAAGCGGACCTCTCTTTCAAATTGTCCCAAATTCTCATACATTCGCAAACAGAAAATCGTTTGAAAATATATTTCATCCCTTCTATAAAAATAATTTGATTTAATTATAGCTTAACTTAAATATTTTGAACAACAAATTAGTTTAATTAATAGTTTGAATGAGAATTTTCAGTTTAAATCGATGGTCACCTCTATGTCACTCCATTGCAGTACAATTAAAGGCTCACTTAAGCTAACTTAAAGGCGCACAGAATAATCGAAACAACGAGTGCAGTGGCAGTGATTAGAGTATAGAGTATTTTAATAGAAAATAGAGCATTGGTTAGGATCAGCACATTTGCTAGTCTCAGCTCCTGTGCGGCTGTAGGTCTGGGCATTATATGAGTTGTCAATTTATTTTCTACTAATTGGCTAATTAGGTGAACGAACGACAGAATTAATTAGTTTTTGTGCAAAACTTGCATTTATGTAATACAAGTGTTAAACTATGCCATACGTTATGCAATGACTTTTTGGGCGACGATATAACTAACGAGAAGTGAACAAAAAAAAAAAAAAAAAAAAAAATACGACAAGAATTATCACTTAGTCTTTGAGTTTACTTTAGGCTCAAATCGTTTTTGGCCTTTTTTGGCTTTCATTGCACTCATTGATTATATGTATATAATATTGGGCATTATGGGAGAGCACACATATGGATGGATGTGTTGTGTAGAAAACAATTGGTTTGATAACCTCTTACATGCGGTTTCTTAAGTGCACAGCTTTGAAAACTTAACTTTACTTTAAAAACTAAAGCTATTGTCTCAATACAAGCCAACAATCGGACTCAAACATTATAACAACTAATAGTAACAGTACTTTAGGTCTCTAATGGAAAGCGATTTTTCTCTATAATCTATACTTATTTATCCATTTATTTCCTTTCGTTTTAATTTTTATTCTATTATTTTATTTTATTTTTAGTTGTTTTCCCAACAAATTGAATGAATCATTCAATTTAATAGACTATACTTTAAGTAAATTGATTTGATTTTATTTCTGAGACAAAGAAAACATTAAAATGTGTTTTTTGAAAAATTTGACTCAAGAATTAAATGGGATTCTAAATAAATAAAATATAAAGTCTTTTCTATTCTTAAGCTCTTCTAAATGAATGTCATTCAAAGCGATTCCAGAGATGCGATTGTACTCTCTTTTTAACGAGTCGTCGGCAAAAACTTTTATAAACTTTTATACACTTTATATACTGTATATATAAATATTAGGGATTTTATATTTGAAAAAAGTCACGTATAATAAAATATATGCACTCAATAGTAATTGAAAGTAAAATTTAATGCAAAAAATATATATAAAAATTTTGTTTTACTCTTCAATTATTAATCGAATTGTCTATTATTTTCTTTTTACACATTTTTGTTTGCACTTCAGCTATGATTTGATTGAAAAACGAATACATTTATAGTTAGGAAAGTATTTTCTCGATTACTAAAAGAAGGATTTGAACCGAAAAAAAGGAAACAAAATCTGAAATTCATGTAATTTCGACACAAGATTTTTCATTATTTTGCACTCATTTGGAATACAAATACAAATCTGACTTATAATGCAATTCCAATTCCTATTGTCTATTATTATCTAAAAGAATAAGTAATTGCAATCCATTTGAAGCCATAAAAGAATAAATTATTGACAGTTTATACTTATCCTTAAACTTAAACAAGACTTTTGTTAAGAAAAAAAGTGAAAACTAATGGTTTCGAAAGTATTATCTTTTTCGACCCGTTTTTCATTCGAAATAAAGTGTAACAAATGGTGTTCACAACTACGATATGTTATACCAAAACATTTTATATATAAACCAAAATATAATGTATAGAATATTAATAATAGTCTCTCAGAAATACAATATCACAGACAGAGGAAAAGGACGGAAGTATGTGTGCGATGTATGCAATGTATTATTGATATGATTTATAGTCAAATATATATTTCATTATTTGCTTTTTATAATTATAATTCAATAACATATGTATTGTCGCGACAATAAAATTGGCTTATTTTACAAGAGTTTCTATTACACCGATTGGATGTATCGTAAACACAATCATTTGATGAATAAGTGTTTGTTTGACTAAATATGATTAAAGACTAGCAAATGCAGTACCTATACATACATGTGCACAGACAGAGAGCAAACCAATAATTTTATAGAACTGTAAAGAACAGAAGCCATTAATCAATCAAATTGACGCATATCTGATAGATTTGTGCACAACTACTATATCCTCTCCTTTATGTTCTGACTCTACTCTATGCTTACATTTGCACCGGAATTAATGCACCGAACCATTTATAAAAAGCCAGAAACAAATTATTTAATACTATATTTCTATGAAAAATAAAATCTCAACAAAACAACAAATAATAATGTGTTGTAAATCACGTAAAGAAGTACTGAATTTACAATTTTAATGCCAAAACATAACTTCTATTGAATTGAATTTTCTCACAGAACTCACGCAAAACGGATTTCACACAAAACTCTTTCTTCTAATATGTAATAGAATTTGAATATTTTAGACAATTTTCAATTTTCACTTATATGACTGAATTTGCATCAATGAGTTGTATCATTGAATTACACGTCAATCAAACACTGTTTTGCAATTAATATTTTGTTTTATATATAAATATTTCGTTTTATAATATTCTTGGCATTAGATTATTATAAAGGGTTTAGTACTGGTATTGTGCATATCATAATAGATCCGAGAATTTGATTGAATTTCTCATCAAATGAATGATTTGGTTTTGTTTCATTAGAATTCTGCTGATCTGCTGATCCAACACAACAACTATTATTTAAATGAGAATATATTAGAAATCCTATTCTCTCAACGTTTTTCTCAATTCTTTCTCTCTTTTTTCAACGTTTGCTTCAAATAACGCCTCAAACGCTAAAATTGGTCTCTATTTGAAAGTAGGAATAAAAGAAAGAATTCATTTTACATTCTATTGAATTCAGCAAACATTGCACTGATATATCAGTTATACTACAAAATGAACACAATATTAAAAGATTTTACACTATCTTTGTTCATATATTGTATTCAATTCTATTTCAGACATTTTTTGTGCGAATCGGTTGATAGACTTTTTGTGATGAATTTTTTCTGGGAATAGAATTTGCTTTTAATTTATCAAACATTTATATATATTTTGAATATTTGTTCTAACATTTTCATTCAAAAAAGGATACTTTGTTAGGAATCAAAGAATTAGAATTTTATTTTTTGGGCAAAATCTGAAGGAACAAATTTCTAGAGAAACATTTGTTTTTTTAAATAGGATTTTTATTTAAAACTATTTAATATATTAAGTATATTATTGTCAATAATATTTTAATAAAAACCATTTTTACCTGTTTGTCGTGGATATATTTACATTTCCTTCTCTTTCAATGAAGCAATTGTGTCTCATATTTTCTGTTTTAATTCATTTTGCAAAATAAAAACATATTTTTAGACATACATACACACAAAATACTCTGTACTCAGGAATCTCTGAACCTCGAGTTCTTGAGTTGAAGATTGAGAAATCTCAATTGCGTTGGTTCGGACATGTGCTGAGAAGCCCCCAAATAGACCTCAGCGAATATTGACCGAGTCTATTTGTCTCAGCCAAACGGCCGTAGACCTAGAGGGAGACTCAGAAAAATTTGGCCACACATAATTTAGAAGGTTTGTTCGATCGAATGAGGGTACCTGAGGCCGGAATCTAGAGGATGGGATGTGTGACGGGGATAGGAGAGGATGGAAGTCCAAGATTGTTGGCCTTCAACCCCGACCCGAAAGGATAAGTGGTCATGAAAATGAATAAATAAATAAAATACACAAAATATTTTAGATTTAACTGAATTTGGAAGAAACAAATGTTTGGAAACTTGAGTTTAAATATTTATGCGATATTTTATATGACTTCAAATTTGAGCGATTAGTTGTCAGACAGAATAGGTTAGGCTTTCAATCTTTTTTCATTATTTAAGAATTATTATATAATATTGATATCATATCTATAGTAGTGTAGGTATAGGCACTGTAGTAGTAGGCAATCAAATAACGACATCAACTCATGTCTCGAAATGCAATCATATTTTAATTGACAAAACTTGTTCCACAAATCTCATTGAGTATATCAATTAAATACGTTAATGTACTTCTTATGCTATCAACGATTAGAATATTTTTACCAACAATTATCTCAAAAGCAAGTCTCACAAATCAGTTAAACATAAATTGTTTTGTATTTTTAACTCCACTTTCGAAGAAAAGGAGTATATAGATTCGTTACCACCCTCACCACCTACCCATTGACCATGGGCCACCTCACCGCCATCTATTAACATACAATCATTTCATTACCGCCCACACATCCACCCTATCCTCACCGCCATTTATCGACACACTACCACTTCATTACCGCCCACACATCCACCCTATCCTCACCGCCATTTATCGACACACTACCACTTCATTACCGCCCACCCGTACACCCTACCCTCACCGCCATCTATCGACACACTACCACTTCATTACCGCCCACACATCCACCCTATCCTCACCGCCATTTATCGACACACTACCACTT
>JAQFXN010001031.1:0-17030 GCA_034693365.1 Liacarus xylariae
ACTGAATCATATCTACTAATACAAACTCTATAGATTTCAATGGAGTTCAATAGAGTTTGTATTAGTAGATATGATTCAGTTTCAATATCTTATCTGATTCAAGCCCCAGATCACATCGCTAATTATTATTGTAGTTATAAAAGCTCGAAAAGAAAGCTAAAATTTGATTTGTAATCAAAGGCAATTATTTAAGCATGTTCACTTTTAAGTAAGCCGATAGACACTATAAAGTTAAAAGAAATCAAAACTGAAAACAATTCCCCAAGATATAATATATAATTAAATTCACCTTTTTTATATTATTTTTCAACAATAAAAATGCAACCATATATTTAAAATTAAATACAATTTAAAAATTTTTTTTTGCTTAAACCTTAAAATTGTTTATTAATATGTTTAGGAATTCTGTTTAATATGATTGATAGCATATGCTATTTGTTTGATATTCTTTTCATTAATAGCCGCGACATTAATCCGGCCGTCAGTTGCGATATAAATACTAAACTGTTCTCTCATTTGTAGTGCTTGTGCTTCAGTTAAGCCAGAATAGCAATACATTCCCCGTTGGTTAGCAATGAAATTCCAGCTATACTTTCCATCAGACAATTGGTTGAGTTCTTTAATTAATTTCCATCTCATTGTTGTGATTCTGATAACCATATTCTTCACGTCTGTAAACCATTCAGTTTTCAATTGACAATCATTTAATAATTGTGTGACAATTCTCGCCCCGTGATTAGGTGGACTGGAATAGATGGGCCTGATGATTTTCTTCAGCTGACTCACCACATTAATCGCCTGGTGCTGTGTCTGACAGACAACACTTAAGGCCCCAATTCTGTCACCATATATACCCATATTCTTAGCGAATGTGATAGCAATCATAAATTGATTCATATTCTGTGCGAATAAATTGATTACTTCGGAGTCCTCTTCAACAGATCCGGAAGCGAATCCCAGATAAGCGCAATCGAAGAATACAAATAAATTTTTTTGTTTAATCAGATCTAATATTTGTTGCCATTGCTCTATTGTGGGATCCACTCCTGTAGGGTTGTGTGCAATTGAATGGAAGAGCACAATAGAGAACGCCGGCATATTCGAGACGTCTTCTACGAGACCTTCGAAGTCCAGTCCCATAGTTGTTGAGTTCCAATACCTGTAATGTCTGACTTCAAAACCTGAATCGGCGAACACTGGGATGTGTGCACTCCATGTCTGCTCGGGTACATAAACTCTTTGAGTAGTGGAGAGGAAGCGACGCAAGAATATCGCCCCTATTCTTATACAACCCGTGCCTCCAATTCCTTGAACTGTTGCATGTCTTTCCTGTTTTATAATTTCGCTTTCATTTCCAAAAATAAATTTGGCCACAGTTTCACGAAAGTCTTGGAACCCCTCTATCGGCGCGTATTCTTTGCTCAATCTCTTCGATAAAACCAATTCTTCAGATTTTCTGACACTCGAGGGAACGAATGGCAAACCATTCTCGTCTCTATAGACTCCGACACTCAGATTGATTTTGCCCTCTCTCTCATCGCGCAAATACTCTTCCTGAACCCCATATATCTTGTCGGCCTCAGCCCTCACCACATCACTAAACCAATTCATTTCAATAGTAATATTAAACAAATAATAGGGTAATTAAATAATTTTCAGAAACACTTATCATAAGATAGTAAGCAATTTATTTGTATTTCTTGTTCAAAGTCTTAACACTTTACTGAATTCTGACATGTTAATAGAAAGTTTAAATATTAGAAATTTCATCTTTACTCTTATACAGTTTAAATACGCACTTTAATATCAAGTTGATGTGCACTTTGAAATAGATTAATATTTGCAAATATGCAAAATTTATTAATCATATCACCAGTTTAAATCATATCGAACTTAAATAAAAACAGTATGCTCTAAGTTATTGTGAGCTTTGGTTAATTATCTTGAAATTCTTCTCTTTAATTCTGCAATTAATATTGAGAGAATGTTAACCGAAGCACTATTTTGAATATGCTCATTTTAAAAACAGATTGTAATTTCAAAAGAACTAATGATAAAAATATTAGCTATTTTAATTAATAGATATTTTACAAAAATATAGAATATTTTCTATTAATTTTCAGAAATTTTATCTATTTATTAATTATAGAAAAGGCTCTAAAAATCAGGGATGCAGAAAATTGTTTCTTCCCGATACCCTTATAGTCTTTCCGCATGCTTCTCTAAGGTGCGCGTTGTCAATGTATTTACAATTTTTAAAAACTAAAAATATTCTAGGCTGTACTAAAAATTTTGGCCAAATTTTCACTAGATTTAGTAAAACAATTTAATTTTAAAAAATAATTAATACACTGATTGTTAGCATTATAAACAACTTTAATACATATTGTAGTAAAAATGAAATCTTGAAACACCCTTGGAAACCCTTTGAAATCTCCACTCTAACCAACTAGAACTCATTAAGCTTTCGCTGAAAAAATGTTATCTTGCTTTGTGGACATCGGGCATCTCTGCTAAAAATTCTCTAATATTATCCTAATATCTTGTTTAAGAGGCTGTGTTGTTGGCTTAAAATTGTCTCTAGTTTAATTTTTACTGAGAGATTATTATTATATTGTATTTAACACACTCTCGTCACTCCCTGATTAAAAGTTGAGATATGGTGCAAAAAATGGTTATCAAGGTATTTTATTATTTACTGATACTCTTCATTGTTATAAAGGTAATATTTTTAATTCAGTTAGGCATTTTATTAATTAGTTATACAGAGGGGGTATTTAGGCTATACCCCCCCCCCCATTGCTCATCACTAGTCCATACCCATCAGTAATTTTGTCCGGTTGCCGATCATAATCTATTATTATAATTTCGTGACTTAACAGATGAGACTTTGAATTCAAAAGTGAGTTAACTTTATAAAAAGCTTATTTCATATAAATATAATAAAGAATTTGATTACAAATTAAGAAACATTTTTATTAATGAAATGCAAAATAAGAATTCATTGAATTAAATGAGAAATAGTTAATCTCTAATTCAATACAATTGTCAACGCATTTGATGAATGACCACAACTGTTGGCTTCTCTTCGACCAAAACCGCCTTATTTTGGGCCACAATTACACATAGAATACAAAAGAAGAATATAAGTAATACAAACATAAAGATCAGATAGAAAGTGACGAAATAGAAGGAAAACTAATAGAAAAAGCGGAGACAATAAGTTAGTCTGTCTGTGGGGTAGGATTTGAGTGGATCGAACACGTCATAGATTGGAGGGGTGACCAATGAACTCAAAATCAGTGGGGCATAGGGTGTTTATTAAAACTTAAAATCACAGGAAGTGAAAGGGGGGTATTTTCAGATATCTTATTCTTGAAGAATTTAATTAAAATAACATAATTTAACAGAATCTCGACCAATTCTGCAAGAATTTGAGAGCATTCCAGCTAATTCTGCAAGAATTTAACAGAATTTGGCCAAATTTAGCAAAAATTTGATGAAATTCTGTATATCTCTAAGAATTTAGACAGAATTTCACAGAATATTCTTCAAAAACGGCGCATTCGGCGCCGATTTCTCAAAATTTTTAGGAGGAGTCCTTTTTTTATCACAAGTGGGGGGGGGGGTTGTTATTTTGGAATTTTTTCGGAAACATGGGTTATTTTTGATATACCCCCTATTGTTTACCCCTAATAGATTGAGATAACGGCCACATTAATGCCATAATGATTCGATAGTGCTTTGTGAACTAATGGCATGATAGATTGTTAAACTATTCTAAAGTGATTAGATTAACAACTGTTGTGGTATTCAATATTACAGAGGTCCAAAGGACAGAAGTCCTTAAGTTGCGCTAAGTCATGGGGATCAAGGGTGGGTATTTCTTGTAATATTAGAATTGGGTTTGAATAAAGCGTCAACATAAAATATGAAAAGGAGAAGTATTTGAAAAAATTTCTTGTCTCAAAATCTTATGCGTAGTTGTTTTGAAAAATTTCCTAGATAGAGAATGTATTTTACTTCATGATAATTATCGACCTTTCTAAAATGATTAGACACGATAACAGCAGTTGTGGTAATCAATAAAATTATAGAGTTACAATTTTAATATTAATTGTAAAAACAATTAGAAAATTAATTTGTTCTATATAACATGATGAATTAATTTTAATTTATTATTGCAAAATAAATTTATTACTTTTCAAAATGTAATTATTTTAGTAGAAAAATAATAGTTAGCTCAGGAAAATTATTTATAGGCGAGGAAATCATCGGTGTTCAACTTTACATCTTCTTAAATTTGGGGGACTATAAATAATTAGCACTAACTCTTTCACATTAACGTTGTTCCCATTAATTAAAGTAGTTTGTATTAGAGAATCATTCATTTTCCCAATACATGACTTTAATATGAGTAGTGCTTTAAATATTATAATATTTTACTCCACACTCTACAAACAGAAGGCACAATTAACACTGGGTCAGTTACAGTACTTATACAGGGTACTACTTTTGCCAAATGAAAATACTACTATTTTTAGGAAAAGACATTCTTAGCCCTGAGACACTCATTTAAATCTGTTAGTATATTATAATTCTCCAGGTAATGTCAATTTAATAAACCCTTAAATAATATTCGGGTTTTTAATGCACTCACTCGCGATTTAACGCACTGTTCTCTACAGTACATGTGTTTCGATAAATAGATTTCACATCGGATTAACTCAATATTGTTTGCTATAAAAACTGTTATAATTAGCTGTTATTTCGTTAGAGGTGTTGAAACAAGAGAGTTAATTCATATATTGGTGAATAATTTTAATAAAATGAAATATCTTATTGTCTGTGCCATTATTCTGCCCTTTTGTGCGGCCATTGAAGTCAAATTTCTGAACAGATGTAATGTTTTAAATGTTTTTTTTTAATTTTCTGAAAACAAAACTTTAAAATAATAATTATTTTTATTTAGATGTTTATGGAGTAAAGAAAGTCGAGATTCCCTCGTGTAGTGAAGAGCCCTGTGTTCTACATAAGGGAAAGCCATTGAATGTTTCCATCACTGTTGAGACAGGTAAGTTATATTAAATTAAGCAAGCATATAGCAAATCAATCGACCAAACAATTAGACCAGCCCGATTTGGAAAGTATTGGCAGTTTCACTGTAATTTCTGTTCTGGTGAATATGTTCAATTTAGATTTGTTTATTTTAACATCCTAACTGTCCTATCATAGCAAAAGTGTTTAATGTTGTAAGCTTGATAGTTTTTCTATAATGTCACTCCTGCTAATAAAATTGAAGAAATCAGTTTTTTTCTTAGCAGAATTGATATTATAAAATAAACTTCCAAGTTAAGAAAGAAAATAATTTGTAACTTAATAGAGCACAGATAGATTGACAAAAGAAGGAAAACTACATTAAAATTACTCATCAAAACAGCGAATCTGCTTTACTGCCAAGACTTGCCAATTCAGGGTAACTCTAGAATTTTTAAAGAAAGAACAATTTTTTAAAAAATACATTTATTATTTTATAATCAAGCTTGTTCTTTTAAGTTGGAATAATTATATCATTTATTCACTAATAGCATCCACGTCAAAGGTCTTGTTCGACAATTTCACAGATATGGAGACAACCCTGAGTATTGACGGATACAGAAATAGTTTCGTATATTCAGTTGCAAAGAGACAGCTATTTTGTGAAACTGAGCCAAAGCAATGTCCACTTGTGCTCCCAAAGACATATACAATTAATAGAGAGGTGTTTCTGTCCCGAGACGAAGACGAACCTCTGCCTCACCACTGGTCCGAGGGGTCCAGAAATGTATATAATGTCTTGAAATAATCATTAAGAGAAACACTAATTGATATATATTTTATACGATTTTAGGGTAATATTGACATTGATATCAGCGTTGTTTTGTTACAAAAGAATGGCAGTGCCTGGGACTGGCCCGGATCAGCTATCGGCGACGCGTCTTTTGTATTGGATGTTCAAAAAGACTAAATGAGACCAATTATTTGTTTTATTAATTTTTATTTGAAAATCTAAAAAATTAATAAAATTTTTGATTAATTTATAGAATAAGGAGTAATAAATTATTTTTGTATTAATAAGAAATGTGTTTCCAAATATTAAACCTATAATAATTAGGATTAGCAACGATACAGAAATTGTATAACACAGTACATCTTGTATTATATAAAATGAATTTTTGCCATACATTGTAATATTACAACGCCATGAAATCGGAAATTTATGTACACTATAGATATGAACGAAATTTCTCATAGCAGTCGAGAATTCATACAAATTTGAGAAATAATCTCGATACTCTTATTTAGAGATTACCAAAATCATGTTTTATAGTGTGTCAATCAGAGACACAAAGTTATTGAGGATATATTGAAATATTCAAATTCTTGCATAAATTTATTAAAAATTAAAATTTAACAGACTTTAGACTAATTCTGCAAGAAATTACAAGAATTTGAAAGAATTCAGTAAATTACTATTAATTCTGAAAGTAAAATTACTTGACAACATCTGACCAAATATAACAACGTTTTGTCAAAATCCTGTTATTTTTCTAAGAATTTAGACGGAATTTCACAGAATATTCTAAAATTGCTATGGAGGATTATACAATGTATTATACAAAGTCTTAAAAAAACCGTATTTTGCCAACCCTAATCATAAGTGTTATTATAAGTTATTATGGTAGCCAATATGAAGGCTTAATGCTTATGAGTCATAAGTATAGACTTTACATTTAAGCACTGATAGCTCTGATTAACGCGTGTATAAATATACTTCATAAACATCATGTTTAAAAAGTTGAGATATGAGTACTCAATATGAATAGATATTTCAATTGAATTTCAGTCTACTTTCTTAAGGCTTTTTTATTAGTAAAATAGAAATTATTTTTACTTTCGATAGAAATTAAAGGTTTTCTGAAAAACTGCGGTACATTTAACATCGTCTGAATTATTTCTATTAGGGTCATATTTTATGACTAGTACGGGTAGATTCTGTTTTGATGGATGACAGATGCTTAGAAAATAGTAGTTTTGAATGTTTAAAATTCTTATTTAAGCAAACAAGATCTATGCATATTTTAAATTATGAATTAATTCAATTTTTGAACCATTGTTTAGTCTAATTTGTGAATATGAGCAAAAATGTAAATAAATAATATACATGATTCTGGGTTCCTAAAGACTTTCTCTGATTGTCTGTCTCGACATATTACTAGAGTGACCAAATAGTAAAATTGTAAAAAAAAGAATTTGGAAAATTCATCGTGTATCAAATCATTGTAGAACAAATTATACACATATATTATTCTGATTATACAGGGAAGGGAGTAAAGAATTACAATAGCTACATGCAGTGCCGCCGCTAAATCAGGTCGACGCGAGTTATAATACAAAATCATATGATTTCAATACAGTTAAGAAAAATCCTAATTGAGAGGCGAGAATAGGTAAGACTTCACTGCATAATGTATTTCGTATGAACTATTAATTTAAGATAAGCTGACTTATAGAAAGAACTCTCGATTAGGATTTTTCTTAACTGAATGCACTCAAAAACGTATCGAAGTGAAATAGAATATTTTTACAATTTCACAAATATTAAGTGGATATGACAATGCTGGATTTATGTTGTAATGGTGAGTGGAGGTGGTAATTGTAATGGAGCAGAAAAAAGTTACTTTTTTCCTTAAATCATATAAATATTCCAATTCACTCCGATATGTTTTTGAGTGTATATTGAACTCATATGATTTTGCATTATAACTCGCGTCGACCTCTATCAATTGCATCGCATCACCTAGCAATTGTAATCCTTTACTCCCTATCCTGTATATAAAAATAACTGTGACTGGTTAGGTCATCTGTTGAGATATGTTAAATTGTTCAATATAAGTAACAGATAGTTCTATTCCAGATGTCAAATTTATATAAAGTACAAGAAAGTACAATATGTGTTGATTTGAAATAAAAAGTAGTGTAAGATTAAAGAAACTTCTTTAAACTTAAAAAGCTTAATACGTGTTTCAGTATAATAGACAAATACAGTTAAATATTGAGTCAATAATTTTGCAAAAACATTAGTCAAATAAATTATTTTATTCATAAAGTTTACAATATTATTGATTAAATGTTTAACTGTATTTGTCTATTATAATGAAACGCGCAGTAATCTTATTAAACTTAAAGAAGTTTCTTTAATCTAACACTATATTTTGTTTCGAATCAACACATATATACAATAAGTAAAGATCGGCCGTTCGAAGATAAACTGATTAACCCTACTTATTAAAAACAAATATATGATTAAGGACAGAGGTCCTTAAGTTGTGCCGAGTCATGGGGATCAATGGGTGGGTATTTCGAGTAACATTCTTGTTAATACTAGAAATGGGTTTGTATAAAGCAACAACATAAAATGTGCAAAGGATAAGTATATCAAAAAAATTCTTGTCTTGAAATCTTATGCGTAGTTGTTTTGAAAAGTTTTCTAGATAAAGGATGTATTTTACTTGATGATAATTATCGACCTTTCTAAAATAATTAGACATGATAACAACTGTTATGGTAATCAATAAAATAATAGTTACAATTTTAAAATTAATTATAAAAACACATAGAAAATAATTTGTTCTATAAAACAGGATGAGCTTATTTAATTGTAATTTAGGTTTAAAAATAAATTTATTGCTTCAAAATGTAATTATTACAGATGAAAATAATATTTAACTCTCAACAAAATTATATATTTTGAAGGAAATCTCAATTGTATTTCAAGCATTGCATCTTCTTAAAGTTGGGAGGACTATAATAATTGGCACTAACTCTTTCCCATTAAAGTTTTCCCCATTAAGTTAAACAAGTGTATACTAGAGATTCATTCATTTTCACAATAATGTGAATTTATTACTGTATGAGTAGTACTTTAATTATTATAATTAGTGTTCGAAGTCATTTAAATGTACAAACTTTACCTGTGTAGATTTGAATAAATCATATGCGAATAAATAAATTGATGATTGCATGTGAATAAATAGACTTCCCAATAGATTAATTTATATTGTATTCATATAAAAATTATTATATTTAGCTGTTATTTCATTAAATGTGTTCAAACATACTGTAGAGTGGATTATATTTGTGAATAATATTAAGAAAATGAAATATGTTATTGTCATTATTGCCATTATTTTGCACTTTTGTGCCGCTATTGAAGTCAAACTTCAGCACAAATGTAATGATTTTAAAATTTTGTTAATTTTGTGAAAACATATTTATGAATAGAATAATAATTGTTATATAGATTTCAATGGAGTAAAGAAAGTGGAGATTCTTTCCTGTAGTGAAGAACCCTGTGTTCTACATAAGGGAAGGCCATTGAATGTTTCCATCACAATTGAGACCAGTAATATATCTTAAATTAAGCAAGCATATTTTGGTGAAAATTAATTGATCAAGAAAATATAGGTTCTCGCGCGAATGGGCATGTTTTGCAAGTGTTACAGTTTAATTGTTCTCTGTCCTGGTGAGCATTTGTAAATGCAGCTTTCTTTATTATGTTGAACGAACTGCAAAAATTTCAATTTTGTGAGCTTAACAGTTGTTCTGTAATGTCAATCCATGCCAATTAATTCGAAGAATTTTATTTATTTTTTTTTTTTTTGCAGAATTGACATTATATGAAAAATACCAAGCTCACAAAATTTGAAATTAATGCAATAATACAAAGACAAACAGACCAGTAAAACTGCTATACTATAAAGACCTGCCAATTCAGGGGAACTTAAAAATTTATATACAAAATATTATCTTTTAAAATTACCCCTATCATTTTGTAATCAAGTTTGTTTTTAATTCGGAAAAATTATGTCATTTATTTATTGACAGCATACCCGCCAGAGGTCTGGAACAACACTGTCTCAGATCTGGAGACAACCATAAGTATTAACGGATACAGAGATATGTTCGTGTATTCACTCGCAGATACGCAGTCATTCTGTAAATCTGAGCCAAACCAATGTCCACTTGAGCTCCACAAGACATATACAATCAATAGATAAGTGTTTCTGTCCCGAGACGAAGACGAACCTCTGCCTCACATCTGGGGCAAGGGATCCAGAAATGTATATAATATTCTCGTATTATAACAATTATGCGAAACACTAATTCATATATATTTTATGTGATTATAGGGTAAAACTAACATTGATATCAACGCCGTTTTGTTAACCAACGAAAAAGTGGGAACTGCTCTCGGCTTCACTTCTTTTGTATTGGATATTCAAAAAGACTAAATGAAATCAATTATATGTTTTATTAATATTTATATCAAAACTTAACAAATTATAAAAATTATTAATTAATTGATAGAATAAGGATTAAT
Source organism: Liacarus xylariae (assembly GCA_034693365.1). NCBI lineage: Eukaryota > Metazoa > Arthropoda > Arachnida > Sarcoptiformes > Liacaridae > Liacarus > Liacarus xylariae. Next base: position 10,424 of record JAQFXN010001031.1, read on the forward strand.
AAATTATTTTTGCATTAATTAGAAATGTGTTTTCAAATATTATACTTTGTTATCATAAGATATTATGGTAGCCCAGTATGATAGCTGATTGCTTATGACTTGTACAAGTCGAATCTGATTTTATGGAAGATAGATACACATGCTTAGAAAATAGCAGTGGTTGCCAAGGTCGGCGTAGTCAGAGGGGAGTATAAAGTGGTGTATTTTGGGATATTTTGACAATAATTCAGAGATGGTATAGATTGTTTTCAAAATATGAAAAATGCACAAGGGGGAGAAGGTAAAAATTCGATTTTTTAACTGAGGCGTAAGAAGTTAAAGGGTGATATTTTGTAAAATCTCAAACTCATGGGGTATTTAGGTTATACCAAGGTTATCCTTGGCTACCCCTGGAAAATACTATAGTAGTTTCAAGTATTTAAAATCCTTATTTAAGTGAGAAATATTAAATTATGAATTAATTCAATGTTTCAACGAATATTTAAATAATAGTTTAACATTTCTTAAGTTAATTTGAGCAAGAAACAAAATAAATAACTATATAGAGGATTCTGGGTTCGTAACGAATTCCCTTGATTGCCGATCCCAGCTTTTGACATGAGATTAGCAGGTGTTGTCATTCAGTTGTGTTTTTCTATTAAAGTTGCGAAATGAGGTGAACAACCGAAACATCTCTCAGTCCTCTTTGGCTCCAGCCTTAAGAGGTTAACAAAATAGTACATAATATTTTTAATTTTCTAGAAATGTTACCTGTTTAATGATGCAATAAAACGACAAAACTATTCTTGTTAAAATAGTAAGAAAACTATGTTTATGAAAGTAGCAGTGAAATAATTAGGTTAGATATGCACAGAACACAATCTTGTTAATTTACATCAGATAAGCCCATCCACGTATAAGCCCCAACTGATAAAACTCCTCAACTTAATTTTTAGTCACAAGATAAACTGCACACTAATCATCCTGTAAGTAATTTAATAACCACATAATTTGTCTATCATTTATATAATCACATTTCATAATTAAAAATGTTGTTTTATTTTTGGTACACAAGTTGATTTGTAAAGTTTTTAACTTTTTTTTCTTCAGTAAAACAGCGGTTTATCGGCGCTAGATTAAGATAACTGTCCAAAACTTTATGCATCATAAATCCAACAACATGCGCATACTCAGATATTAGCTTAACTAACATTAAATAATTTTAAAACCCTATTATACATTCGTTAGGTGTCCAGTGGTCACACTGTTTAACACCTTGAAATACTATAAGTTATATAGTCTATAACGATATATACTACAGTAGTAATAATTTATTTTTGTTTTTTACACTTTATAGCAGTTAAAGTAAAGTCATTTGAATTATATTTGAATTTATTTTGCTCACAAAAAAAATTTCTTCAACATTTTTATTAATACAAATATTTGAAAAAATAATATTACATTATTAATTGTGTAAACCAGGGATGTAATGACAAAACTGTTTTTTTGATCATTTTTTTTTAATTTTTTTATATAAAATATTTTTTCTGTGCGAAATAAATTTAAATATAATTCAAATGACTTTACTTTAACGGCTATAAAGTGTACAAAACAAAAATAAGTCATGTAGTGGTCTAATCTTATTAATGAGAAAAATATTAGGTTTACTGGACTTTCATCAGCCAAACGAGACATCTTTACATTTTGTCAAGTGATTCGCAAATTTGAAGATAACACTGAGATAGAGTAAGACTTTACAAGATTAACAAGCAAGTATATTTTAATAAAATTAAACATACTATTTCTAAATCAAAATTTAATTCAATTTATTATTAAATTTTCAAAATATATTAATAAATAAACATTTATTTATAACATAGTATGATTGCTCAGGTGCAAATGAAAGCTTATTTTTTTTTGTTAAATTAAGCTAAATATTTAAAAAACACATCTAATTATTTGTCATCAGTTTGTGGTGATTTTGTGGTTCTCCTTCCTGTTCTACTTTTACCGAACGTGTTGCCAAAATTCAGTGCCTGTGCGGTATTTAAGAAGCTGAAGTTGAATATGCTGTTCTCTTTATTGTCTCCTGATTTCGATTTTGATTCATTATCGTCATCCGCGGCAACAATAGCGAGACAGATAAAAACAAGCCAATAAAACACAAGCTTCATTTTTAATTGTTAAGAAATACAAACATTAATAGTAAATTCCCAGCTGGACAATAAATACATTACAGTCATGTTAAGAGAAGGCGCGGGTTAAATATAACGTCACTTTATTGCTTAATATTATATATATGAAATAGTCTTGTAATAGAAAACTTTTCACAGGCTGAATATAGAGTGTTGTGGATTTTATTTGGATATTATGCTCATTTTAAACAATTATTGAGGTTAACTTAGCTAGGAATTTATATTATTTAAATACATAATATGTGAATACATTTCTTCATAAGAAGTTTGATTAATATAGGCTTAAAATGGTAGAGATATTCGCCACCGTTCTCTAAATGTGTGTGTATAACAGAGAAGCATACATTTTTCTGCTTATAAGACCTCTATCAAACGTGTTATGAAGAAATAATTTCTCATATAAAGTTTTATCACACAATTAAATGTTCTTAATTTAAATAAAAGTGAATTTCAATTAAATATAAGTAGTGGAGCGACGGTTGTGGCAAGCACCAATCAGATCGCGTCCTGCATTACAAAAACCGTTCTGATTGGCACCCGTCTCAACCATCGTACAACGTAATTTATAGCGGTAATTTTGTGTTAAAAAAATTCAAGGTCATTTGAATAAAGAAATTTTTATTATATTTTATTAAAACGATAAATTGAAATAAAAAACTACAATGAAATTTTATAAAAATTTATTTGTTAAATTTAATAATTTATATAATGAAATTTATTTTTAAAAATACAAAATTACTTTTTATTTTATATACATAAATAAAGTTACAAATCCATACATGTTTCAATAATAAATGTTACAATATGTATCAAACATGTCAACAAGTAAATCAAACTTATTGTATTTTTTAGAGCTTCAACTTCTTCTTTATTAAAACTCAATCCCTGAATACCAGATATTTGTCCTTGTTTTATTTCCAAGTTACCGTTACCAAAGCGCGTAATATAAAGATGGCTTGTTCTCAAAACCATATTGAACTCATCAAATGGGCAGGAATAATTAATTAATGTTCCTTCTACAGGAAGTTCTTTGCTGAGATGATGAATAAGCCAATTGTATTGATCTTTAGTAACATAGATTCCAGCATTTGTAGGTTTATCATTTTTAAAATCACATACCTCAGCAAATAAATCAGAAGAATTTTGTGTTACAATTGAAAGCATCTTTTTAATTACTTCATCTCAAAATCCCACATTTTCTAATGAAATAAATTAATAGATTCAAATTAACATTCTGTAGAGTCAACCAACGTGAAAAGTCTTATGAAATCACAACTTGAAATTGCGCAAGTCACACTACTAAACTCGTCCTTTGAATGGTTTTTGGTTTAAAAAATTATTTTATTTCCAAATAAAAATGATACATAAATGTGTATTAAAATTCAATTTATTTCATATATTTTAATAATGTTTAATAAAGTTTAATATAATTAAATAGATTAAATAGATATATAAATTATTGATTAATTTATTTGCTTGATCCTATAAATAGATATTAAGATTACATCATATTTTAATATTGATTATGTTTAATTTACTTAATTAGAATAAAAATAAATCTCTTTAATAAATTTATTCGTTTGTTCCTTCTTCAAACTCTTCAATTAAGTTATAAAATGTGCCATAATTTTCAGTAATATTCTTGATTTCTGGCTTGAACAGGTTCAATCTTCTGCACTGATCATTAACTTGTTGTATAACTTGAACTCCAGCATTTTTTGGCTTCGGTTTAAGCATCAAAACTCTTGCAGATTCCTTTCCATGCAAAACATTTTCTTTATCTGGACAAAGTAGAAGATTTTTAGCAAACCAATCGAATTCATATGGAGTCAAACAAACACCACAAGTTGTTGGTTTTCCATTTAGATAAGCTCTAATGTCTGCCAGTATGAAACTATCGCTAACTGCATCGTTCTTGAGTTGTTTAAGAGCTATACACTTCTTGTGTCCAACAGTTTTATTACTTTCACTAATAGTCACTGAATATAAAGTAGTGAAGACATTCTCTCCAGATTTCTCCGAGATTTTAGACATAGACATTGTGGAGCAATAGACTTAATTTTATGTTATACTAAATATTTGAATGAATAAACAAGGTTTATCTTGTGATAGTATATGCAGCCCTTTATATAGCACGCAAGGTATAGTACGCAGAATCGTAACGCAGAATCAGTTAGAGATTTAATGAACGAAGTTCTTTTACAATAATATCTGAATTTATCTTATTTTGTAACCAATTCCACATATAGTAACTTTTTTTAAGGGCACAAATTAATTTTTTCTTATAAGAAAATCTTTTAGATATTTGATAATGGATAATACAAAAAGGTCCACAGTCACAATTAAATGAAAATAATTTTACAGTTGGAGCAAATTCTCCGCAAATTTTCCTACTCTCCAAATTATAATAAGGAATTTCATAATCGTCTAAAATACGAGCTAATTGGGTATTTTTTATGGCTAATAAATTCTTATCATCAGTACTAAATTGAAAATATAGTTCAAGGATTAAGCTTTTCAGTTGATCCAATTTCCACACCGTTCCATCAGAGGAATCTAATACATTACAAATTGGTAATCCATGTAGATAAAATTGTTGATATGATATTTTACGAAAATATTTTATTTGAACTTCTTCAGGGATATCACTTTCTATTTCGAAGCAGATTTTGGCATTATCATTTAGAATTGCCAATTCTTTTGGATAAAATATATCATTTATAAAATACCCTTGAATGTCTAAAAATGCACAAACTTTCTTCGCTTCCTCGATACTTATTATATTTTTGTCACGATCCATTTTAGAAATTACTTGCAAATAAATGAGTTAATCGTAAAATAAATTTCAAAAATTTGTCTAACTTGTTCATCGTTTTCAAGTGGCTTTGATGTAAACCTTGAAATAAACTGTTCATGCGTATAATCTTCGCAATGAAAAGCAACATATAAGATGCAGTAATTACCGCATGTATTTGATGTATTATGTTGCAATGCTGTTTTATTATACGTCCAGCCCTGTTGACATTTTAAATCCAAAAAATCATAAAATTCTTCTTTTAATGGAGGCAAACCAAAGGAGTCGAAGTATTTTCCTCTCCCAAATTTATCAATTGCAATGCAAACCCAGTGAGCGCCAGGTTTATCTGAAGGATCGGTGTTTGCTATTAATACAATCGGTAAATGTAGTTTGTATGGCAGTTTGTCTAATGCAAATACACCTTTGAAACAGGAATAATTTTTAAACAAATTCTTTATCAATAATGTGTCCATTAATTAAATTCATAAATAGGATTTCTTTCTTGGTTTATTTCCAATAATGTATCATAATCAAGATACACTAAAACAGTAATAGCTTTATCAAGTGGTTGTTTAAATCTAAGTTGAAGTCTAAGAGAACCGTGTTTAATAGGATTAGCATATCCTGTTGAACAACATCCCGAAGATAAATCAGGAGCAAAATTAACCGCGAATATAGTGTTTCCATCTGCATATGACTGACGGTCAAAGCATACACACGAGTCACAATTATCTTGATTTGTCGATTCAAATAAGCTTAAAAATTCCCTAATATATAATCCTTGTGTGAAATCAGGTGTAAAGGCTTTTTCAGGATACTGAATGCCATTTTGATAAAACGACAGATATGTTAGATTGAAATGCTGATAATTAAAAGGGTTCAGTGTATAACTGCCATTGAAAGCGCTGTGGTCAACAAGAGCGACAAATGCTCTTTTTGGAAGTTGCCCATTGTGAACATTGTCAATTATAGTGTCCATCACTCCTCTATTAATTGTGAATGGTATAACAAAACCCTCTCTTGTTTGATATTTAGCATTCGCTGTTTCTAATCCTTTAAGATGTCCTTGCAATACAAGTCTAGATATTTTTGATCGATGTATAAATAAGGAAGAGTCGGTAAATTCGACATTAACTACCCTTACATTTGTTGTGCATAACATATAAAATGCTGGATCATTAGGATGTAATTTTAATCTTATATTACATCCTCCAAGCAAAGCCTTTTTTTGTTCAAACATTGGGAGATATAACTTTCCCATTAAATCCAATTCTTTTCCATTTGATTTATCTTCACTTGTATCACTGCTGTGGGGAGATATGAAAGAAGATCTTTTCAAATTTGGAGAATCTTTTCTATTTCCTCCTTCGTCTTCATACCATAGACAAGCTGTAAGATGTGATTGTTTTGCTTCTTTACTCTTTCCCAATTTGAACTCGAAGTCAGTCTTATATGGATAAGTTTGATGTGCTAAAGTTACAATTCTATCCCCAATCACCAAATCAATTTGCTTGAATAATGAATTTAATAAATTATTTACAGGCGAAACATCTTTCCAGTCATCAGCGGAAACTTTAGCATTCATAGGCTTTGCAATTGTAACTCTTAGTCGAATATATAACCATGTTTTATCTAA
>JAQFXN010001032.1:0-17024 GCA_034693365.1 Liacarus xylariae
AACAACTAAATGTCGATAAATTATTGTTTATTAGATCTAATTATGATTTATATTAAGTGAAACTCAATTATACTGTATTCCAAATTTCTGCTATAAATATATGTAATAAAATCAGATAACAATTTTGTATATCAATGGTTCAAGGGTTTATTCAAGGGTTTTTTCGGCAATAAGATTATAAGGGTAGGGAAGGGTTTTAGAATTTTCGCCAAGGGTACGGAAAGGTTTATTCCTTCACTAAATCAAGGGTCAAGGGTAAGGAAGGGTGGGCAGAATTGTGAAAATATGCACCTCTAGTTCAAATCTTACATTTTATTTTAATTCTGATAAATAGCAAAATTATATATGCGTTTTTACAGACGTCAAAAAGATTGTCTCACAATTTAAGGGTTTCAGCTGTTGATAAAAATTTGAATTTATCAAATTCTAATCCATAAGAATAAAACTAACTTATCCGGCAAAAAACCTATGATGAGCTAGAAAACCTAGGTTATAAATTCTTATGGTTGAATACTGCAACATTATTTTACTTAATTGGATTTATAGTCTTTCAGAACCTATAAACACAACTAAATGATGAGTAAATTTCGGTTAAAATTATTCCTCTTTAATGATTAACCAGAGAAGGGGTGATAATGACTGTATTGGTCAGAAATTTGTAATGCACCCGTGGTTATGTTATGCCATAAGCTTTCAAACGATGGCTAAAAGATCATAAAACCTGTTAATGAATGTTATGTTACAGTATTTTACGCTTAGAATTTTTAATCTAGGTTTCGAAAACACGCTAGTATTTTGTCAGTTAACTGATGCTGGTCTAACTTTTTGGATTAGAATTGATAAAATCGCAAATTTTCATCATCAGCTGATATCTTTCAATAGTCAGTGAGCTAGATCAAACTTTATAAACTAAATAAAAAAAATTAACTTATAACTAAATTAGAACTAAAACATAGCAATCCATTTGAAACAAATGTAATATCTATTTGTTATAGTGTGATGATCAAATTTCATTAAAAGACTATCTTATTACTTTATCATTACATATTAAATTTGAAATCAAATAATTAAAAAATTATTCCACCAATAATCAGTATTTAAATACATTAAAACTAATTTTAAAATGTTGAATGTTAAAATTAATTACATACTAATTGCAACAATATCACTTTGTAAAGATTATTAAATTATTTGCTTTTTAATCAATATTTTTTTCTGTCTTAATAATAATGTTTGTTAAATGTGTATTATATTACTGTCACTATTCTAGTTTGCGAAACGGACGCAATTCATGCTAAGATACGCCACTATCCGGGCGTAACACTACTTGACTGTGGTATTGGACGCTATTCTAATCTGAAGGATGAATCCTGTTTTGATTACCATAAGAGCTTCAACACAATCAATAGGATTATGAATGGCCGTAATGTAACTGCAGGCGAAACACCATGGTCAGTGTTTATTTTGATGGATCAGCAAATCCCAGTTGGTAATATAAGTAATAATTTGTAAGTTATTTGAAAAAATATATAAGCTTTTAATCTAAGATTTAAATTAATTTAAGATCTAATAATTAAACACCATTTAGAGTGAAGTTTAATTTCAAAAACTAAATGTTTAAAAGTTATCTAAACTGTATATAACATCTAAAATAAAGCACAGAAATGTATTCTAAGCACTGAATCGTCTGATGCATATAAAAGCCCTAAAATATAACACAAGTAATTCAAGGGGTACTGTGGTGTAGTGGTCAACACGCCTGACATGTAATCGGGAAACACCAAGTTCGATCCCCGGTGTGTACCCTTTTGAATGATTTGTGTTATCAAGTATTTATACCACCTTTAATACATTTATATTAAGTAATATCTAAATAAATGATTGAAATTTAAGATCTAATAAATAAAAGCTTTTAAATTAAATATTATTTTTGTATTAATAAGAAAATTTTTAAGATTAATAAAATTACATGCTTAATACATAATGTAGCCAGGTATTTCGAAAGTCGGGATACAACTCGGAATACTCCCTGGCAGTTCCACTAGGCTCTCTGTGAGATACACCCTAACAAGTTTTGAAGAGTCTATCTCGATTGTGCTGTTTTCTTAATTTTCTAGCAGATTCTGTTCATATTCTGTAGAAAATATAAAAATATTGCAAACATTTAGTGATAATTTGTAAATGTTTTACAGAATATATAAAAAATTCTACCTAATCATTGAAAATTCATGCAGAAAGTCGAAAATCTATTAAACTGTGTCATTTTTAGTCAAACATTTTAATAGAAGGGACAGTTGTAAAAATATCCTTCCTTCACCTCCCTTCACATATTTACAAAGTTGGTTTAAACCTTTTCTGGATTTACGCGTTTAAAGTCTCAATATCATCGAGTTGTCATTAAAAATTAATTATATTTTGTGCTTCCTATAAATCAGCTAATCTTACATTGTTTTTAGGAAAAGGTAGTTTTAGTTAGGGGGTGAAGAAAAATTTAATATCTATTGAAATATAAATATTTAAATTTAATATAACTAGATTATTAAGTTGATTTGATATATTAATAAAATAAAACTATAATCTGATCTTTTTTACTTTAATATTAAAATAAGGAAATTCATGCATAATTTTAAATTTGTTTGAAATTCTATATTAACTTTTTCCAAGCTATTGGTGTAGTGGAGCCATAATAAATCACTACTGGATATTAACTGCGGCGCATTGTGTTTTGTAAGTTTAATAATAATTAAATAATACAATTTTTATTTAAATAAAGAAACTTTAAGAACCTGGATCAAATATATTTATAAATTAAAAGTGAGAATTACCCAACAAATTAACATGTTACAATTCGCGTAAATTATAACTTCCCACCTAATCTGAGCAAACCAATAAGAAGCTCTCGTCCCAGAGTATTAACATTGTTTTCCATTCCATAAGAATATCACAGGATTCTGTCTCATTGAATTATCATAATTCTTACTCCATAAAAATGTCCCATGTACAGTATTAGGACTATTATACTGTACGTTCTAAACTATAGATTTTATATGTATATGGGGTTCAAACAAATCTATATACACTTTGTTCAATTGAAAATTGTCAAAAATGACAAGAGATGAAAAATGCAGAAAGATTGTCAAGGAAAACACAAAATAATTCTTATTCAGATCAAAACGTCAGGAAGAATGGTGGAAAGAAGCATTTCGACTAAACCCACCTTTTTCTTCTGTTAAATATGTTCTTGACAATAATTTTACTATTTTAGATTTTAATTCCTTAGCAATTACGAATGATATTACTTAAATATTAAATATGCCACCGATAATAAGCAAGTTTAATTTTTTCATGGATAAAAGGAAGATCAATTTTATAAACAATATTGTTAATTATCTTCGTTCAATTATTTTTCAGCTAGTTTATCAATTAGTCGATGTAATTATTGTCTTTAATCATTACATTTATAAAACACTAGCAAGCGTTGGCCTGGATATGTTTATGCTGGTGTTACTAAAATAGACAAATTTCCTCATGTTAGCATGAGTCACAAGGGACACAGGATTAATATTCAAAAATCACGCTTGCACCCAGATAATAGTCATATTTATGGCAAGAATGACATTGGATTAATGAGATTAGTTGACCCGATCATATTCGATGAGAGACCAGACTATAAGACTGTTAATAGCATTTGTTTACCAGAAAAATCTATCCTGAACATCGAGGAAGAATTGGCAATTATTACTGGTTTCGGAGCCACAGGAGAACATGTGAACGCTACTGGCAAATTACCACTTCTTATTAATGGCTCAATACCTATTGGTTTGACAAAGATTTTAACACCATTCAATAATGATACTGATGATTTTAGCAACAATATCATTTCAAGTAAAATGTCGTTTGGTTCGGGTACTATTGCTTGCTCGGTAAGCATGCTATTTGCTGTTGGAAAAAGCTATTTTATTTTTCACAAATTATCCAGCTATTCTTTGACAAAATATTGATATATGGTTAAATAATTCTTAACTCTTAATAGAATTTAGTTAATTTATTTTTATATTATCACTAACATGGTTAATTTAACACAAAATAGCTATTTTAAATCTTTTGAATTAGCTACGGTTATTAATTAAAATATGATAAAATTAATAAATATAATAGCAACTATAAATAAATGCTCAATATTGATTCAACAGGGTGATTCTGGGTCACCACTTGTTCAATATGTGAATGGTCGTGCTGTTACTATGGGAAGTGTGATTGGGCCAACACAATGGAATGGAAATGCAGTGCCGATTTGCAACTCACCAGGAGACATTTTGATGATGTATGCAAGAACATCGCGTTACATCGATTGGATAACACAGACAATATTGGATCCGAACAATAATTAAAATATCTTTTATAATAAATTTAAAATTATTAACTATTTTTAAAAACTATATTAATTAAAATGATAACTGAGTTTATTTTTTTATTAACTAATTTTATAAGTAAATTGCAGCATTGTTGATAAAAATTAATAAAATTTAGAGTGGTTAATTATTAGAAAAAATTAATTCAATTATTATCAAATAAATCAAATAAATTAGCATGTATTTTACAAAAAAAATATTTAACTTAATTGTGATATTTAGCCGATTGCTCAACTTTGTTATTCATGAAAAAATAAACTATTTAAATAATGAAACGCATATAAGAGTTCAAATGAAAATTCTTACAGTTCTAAAAATAAATCCCTTTAGTTTAATATTGTGATAAAATATATAAATTTAATCTTGTTCTATCTGGTCAGATCTGACAACATAAAGTATATTGTGCTGTATTAGCCAATGAGAGCATAGACTACAATAGCTACTCCTTATAAAAATATATTTATCATTACCTCTATAAGTGCTCTAATGACGATTGACCACAAATACTGGCGTAAGACACAAATACCTCCTGAACATTTATCCTCTGCCCATCCCTAGCCAATATCAGCGCATTAAACTTCTTCACTGATCATAATGATATGGATATTGCTGAAAATCAGTGTGATTATAATATGTTTTAATCTGAAATAAATTAAAACCAAAGAAAACTTATCCAGAATATGTATAATGCTTGTATTTATTGAATGAAAACTCATTGAACATTATGTAATACTTCCCAAAATGAGTTTATTTATGGTTCTGTTAATACAAAAATAGGTGACAACAATAAAATATTACTAATTGCTAATACATTTGGCGAATTATTTTGAAAATGCGCCCCTTCAGCTCAGTTTCATAAAATTCTCATGAGGGTGGGGGTACCTATGGAGAAAGTATAGGGATATCGGACAAAAGAAGCTAGATGGGTATTCAAAAAAAGACTACACTTCTATATCCCTGCACAGCAGACTAAACCTTTTGTTTATTCTAGTGAAACTCAATTACCTTCAAGAGTTATAAACTTTGCATTTGCAGTAACTCTGACTAACAATCTAAATGTTATCAGAATAAATTTATGCAACCTTTATCAAAAGAATTTAGAATTAATTAATCTGCTTATTCTACAAATTTCATTGTTTCAATAATGATCACAAGTTTATTTGCTTATAAGGTCCCAAAAAAAAAAATTTATCACAGTTACCTAAATTTATGCAATTGTAACTTGTGATGTTACTATCTTATAAATCTGCATTATTAATGCTATAAATGTTAGAACAACTTATTGAATAATTTAATGTTTAATAATCAAAGAAAATTTTACTGGTGGTTTGTTTTATAACAATGTATAGATTAATAAATTTTATTACGCTTTATTTTATGCATTTTATCCTACGTAAGTAGAGCATGTTTAATTAATTCATTGATTGGATTTGTTTATTATTATACTGTATAAATTAATCTAGCTGTTTATTTATTATCAACTATAATAATGTTATGTTAATTTTTATTTAATTATAAAATTATTTTCATTGATAACAAAATATTAACAAATATAGAATTTATTTTACCGTTTTATAGTCAAATTTATATTGCAAAACTTGATTAGAAAATACAGAATTTTAGTGTTTTTAACCTTGACCACATAATTCAAACATTGATAGTGTTCTGGTTATGATTCATAAACAAAAAAATAATTGGTGTAAGAGTTTTGTTATTTTGAAATTTAGTAAAAGCTTAAAAATTATTTTATGAACTGGAATAACTAAATTAAGTAAGATTGCCTCTAGTCTACCACCATGGGATTAAGTCAAATAGATAAATAGATAAATAAATTATAAATTTTTTATTTGTTTTGTTTGATACAAGAGTTTATTATTAAATTTTAGCAATTAGGGTTTTATATAATAATTAACACAATACAGTTGCAATGATTTTTAGATTTTATAATATTAGAGTAAATGTTAAAATAATTCTATAATAAGCTTTCTAATAAATCAACTAGAATTGATCAATCTAATATTTTAATAAAAATTTTAATTTCTAGTATTTTATATCATTTTCGCATCACCTATATCAATTTCGCCTTGCGGCAATGGTTGGATCCCATATAAAAGTGACAAATGTTTCATTAATTTGGGTTTCTTAGGAACAGAAGAGGAGGCAATTATTAATTGCACCATTCATGATAAGGATGCTACATTGATTTCTATACAGTCTCGAGAAGAACAGGACTTCCTAGATACAATATTTCAGAGATTTACTGAAATAGCAGACACTATCTGGATAGGCTTAAAATTTAATAGTACAGGAGATGCATATTGGGTTGGTGATTCAGAGTTCAATTTTTCTAATTGGGCAAAAGATAGTCCACAAGAACGATTGACTACACATTGTGGCCAGATGTTTATTACAAAAGCTAAATTAGGCCAATGGACAGATGAGTCATGTAAGAGAATAAGTTTAATAGCATGCCAAAAGAAACAAGAATGGACAGTGCCATCATTGCACGCCGCAATGCTGAGCTTATCTAATCAGTTTCAAGATAAGCTGGATAGATTAGAAGAAAAACAAAAACAACAAGCGTCCATGCCAATTGGCTTTATTTATATACAATTTCCAAATCAATTTGAACCTGAACAACTCTGGCCAGAATTTAATTGGGCAGATGTAAGCTCAAATTATACTGGAGAAATTTTTCGAATAGATGAAAATAAATTTAATGAGACTGATCTAATTCAAGATAACAATTTAAATGGTGAATTTTATGATGATCCTGATGAAACAACAACTAGTTCACCAATTAAACAAACTACTAAATCAACAAAAACAATTACAACTAAGAGAACAACAGTAATTTCGAATACAGTTACACCTACTGTAACAGTTCCTGGAACTCAAGCATCTAATTATATGTCGATGAAAATTTGGAAAAGAACTGGTTAAAAATTTTACTTAAATAAAAATTATTAATAATAGCTAAATAAAAATAAGTTTATTTTTTTCATACATAACATTAATAAAATAAAAATGATATTATTTTAAATAAATTACTAGAATATAAAAAGTAAATTAATTGCTAGTATCTGTTAAAACAAGATAAATTGTAGTAGATAACTCTATCTTATTTATTGATTATAAAAAATTTATAAAGTTGACATTTTTTCTTATTTAAATTATGTAAAATCAAAATGTCTAAAGTAGAAAATTTAAAATTGAAGAATCTAAATGATGGAATGATCATGATTATTATTAAATTCTGAATCGACTATGAAAATGTGATAAATTACTATCTCAATTTTTTTTAACAATATCTTTTTAATTAATTTGAGCAATAATTTCTAATTTAACTTCGATAATTTTTATCAGGAAAATTCTAATTGTTGAACAATATAAAAATAATTAAGCATTCTAACAGCAGTCCTAATCAAGAAATTTAACATTCAGCTTTGAAAATATTTTTTATAAATTTAAAAAATATTAAAAGTTTTAAAATGTTTGTTAGAAATATTAGTTAATTAATTTCATCGCGCTATTTCTTTTGGTAAGATAACACATAATTTCAACGTTAACAAGTTACATGTTTTAAAAAATCTACAGGTATATTGATTAAAACTTTTAAATATTAAAATTAAATTCAATTGCAGTTTATAATGTTTTTTGTAGGGATGACCACTACGTGGATGGTATTGCTAAAATACACCCCTTTTTCTCTCTGAAAAAAATAAAAGTATCTCGTATTTGATAAAAGATTTGCCATTGAAAGGTTACCTGTGTCACTACCTTCCTGTGTTTATAATACTCTCATCAGTACCTTATGCCCCCTGACTTTAAGTTGCTTATCCATCACCATATTTTTGATAAATTGATAATTTCAAAAATTAATCTAATACTACATACACTCAAATAAATGTAAATCTAGTCTAAAATATGAAGTTATCGGTTATAATTAGTGTCGGGACAGTGGTTGCACAGTTGACTGTCCAAACAACTATTCCATGTCATTATAGTAGCCGTGGTCATACAAATAGGTTTTTTGTGTAACTAAACTACCGCTCCTTCTGCGTGACTTTGTCTTTCTCTTGATAAATTTCATCAAGGATTATACAAATCGCAATTTAAAATCCTATCTAACTTGAATTGCACCTGGTTGTAATTTAGCACCTGAAACTACCAATAATTAGATATAGATTATTTTTTATTTATATTTTTACTTTACAAATCAAATATCGATTTATAAATATTATTAAATACAGATAAGTGAATAAAAATTAATGATTGAATAAATATTTTAAACATTTATTTGCATATAAATTGGATTCAACACAATTCATGTAATTTAAAATGAGAATTATTCCCTGCTAAGAATATTTTATTATCATAATTTGTCATAATAGAAATTGTGACACGGGGAATTATACCTACGGGGAATTGTGCCAAAGGAAGTTTTCCACTGGGAATTGTACCCGCGGTGAATTGTACCAGCGGTGATATGTTCCCGCGGGATATTGTGCCACGGGGAATTGTACCACGGGTAATTGTGCCATGTGGAATTGTACTGGCGATGAATTATACCAGTGGAAAATTATGCCACGGAAATTGTCGCAGGAGAAACTTTCGTAAGGGGAATTGTCGCAAGGGGGATTCCCGTACGGTAAATTGTCGCAAGGGGAATTGTCGTAAGAGGAATTTGCACAAACGAGATTGTCGCAAGGGAATCCTTGAATGGTGAATTGTCGTAAGGGAATTTTCGAAAGCGAAATTGTGGTAAGGAGAATTTTCGTATTGGGAATTGTCGCAAGGGGAATTTTCGCAAGCGAAATTGCCCCAAGTAGAATTTTCGCACGGTGAATGTTCGTAAGGGGAATTGTCGTAAGGGGAATTTTCGCAAGCGAAATTGTCGCAAGTAGAATTTTCGCACGGTGAATGGTCGTAAGGGGAATTTTTGCAAGCGAAATTGTGGAAAGAGGAATTTTTATATGGGGAATTGTCGCAAGGTGAAATTTCGCACGGGGAATTGTCGCAAGGGGAATTCTCGCACGGTGAATTGTCGCAAGGGGAATTTTCGCACAGTGAATCGTCGCAAGGGGAATTTTCGCACAGGGAATTGTTGCAAGGGGAATTTTTGCACGAGAAATAGTCGCAAGTGGTATTTTCGCACAGGGAATTGTTGCAAGGGGAAGTTTCGCACAGGAATTGTTGCAAGGGGAAGTTTCGTACGGGGAATTGTTGCAAGGGATATTTTCGCACAGGGGATTGTTGCAAGGGGAATTTTCGCACGGGGAATTGTTGCAAGGGGAAGTTTCGCACGGGGAATTGTTGCAAGGAGAAGTTTCGCACGGGGAATTGTTGCAAGGAGAAGTTTCGCACGGGGAATTGTTGCAAGGGGAAGTTTCGCATGGGGAATTGTTGCAAGGGGAAGTATCGCACGGGGAATTGTTGCAAGGAGAAGTTTCGCACGGGGAATTGTTGCAAAAGGAAGTTTCGCACAGGGAATTGTTGAAAGGGGAAGTTTCGCACGGCGAATTGTTGCATGGGGAAGTTTCGCACGGGGAATTGTTGCAAGGGAAAGTTTCGCACGGGGATTTTTTGCACGGGGAATTTTCGCACGGGGAAATTTTGCAAGGTGTATTCTCGTGACACCTGGAATTCCTGTGCTAATTGGTTTAGGGTATCCCCTGTCCATTCGCATATTTCTGAATCGCCAATACATAACGCCTTTAAAGAAGAATGTCTTTCCATTAGGCAATGTGAGCACTGCATCCAAATGGCCGGGCAGTCCATCCCAATCACTAGATATTTTTCGGGGATAGCCTTCAGCCAAACCAATAGTCTCTACTTTCCAGTAATGATTGCATTTGAATACAAACGTCGAATTATTGTTAATACGAGTGTTCGCATCCACAGAACTATCCCGACATAGATCTGGTCCATAAACACTTGGGTTATACATATGAAAATTTTTGGGCTTTCCTCGTTTGGCCGCCTCTTTGTGTCCGACTATGTCTTCGTCACCACAACGAGGAGTGTTCATCATTGCTATGCTCTGCTCATCTAGAGTACCCGTTTCATTGATTCAAGCAAATCGTTGGAATTTGAGAATTGCATCCGAATAGGTCTGATGATTGACCAGATATTCAGAGGGGCTCTCATTCAAGTAGCCGAACCGTTGCAGATATAGCTTTGCGTCAATATCTGAGACAACATTTCGCTTTTGTCTGCCATTGATTTGCGAGCAGTGACTAAATGCAATGCATAACACAATTAATGTCAATATATTAATCAAAATGTGATTGTCATTATCTAAAAGCGTCGAAATTGATGAACGCCCTCGGCTTTTGGTCAACATCTTATGCTTTATCTGATTTTGGTCTATTAAATCAATTAAATAAATTGATTGTTGCAGTTGAATCAGTACTTTAAATAACAAGTCGAAAAGTAAGAAATTGTGAGCACTTGAATAAAATAATAATATTCTTATCCTTTAATTAGCTTAATCAGCAGGTATTTCACAGAATATTAGACAATGGAAAAGTAGCAAGCGAACAAAACCAATCCCTACACATCTTAATCTTGCTGAAGGATTTATAGACTTTTTATATGTATTTGTGCAAAAATAGTGGGACTGTATATCCTGTAAATCAAAAAAAAGTTTTTACTAAATAAATTTGGAATTTTACAACGATACATGGCAAAATATTCAAATTTTTTTTAAAAAATCTGTTTTATATAATTTCCTGTTTATCCAATTTTGCTTAAGCAGAAACTATAACATAATTAGAGCTAGGAAATATCGGGAGTGAAAACCTATCAAATCGGTCGGGAATCGGGAGTTAAAAATGGCTTAAATCGGGAACAAAATCGGGAACAATAAAGAATATTTATTGGGATATTTATTTAATATTATGTTAAATTAATTCAAAATTTTAAAAAATAGGAGAATTTTGTCAAACTCTTAATATAATTGGTTAGATAATGTTAAATTCTTGCAGAGTACATCATAATTCTGCGAAATTCTGTAATAATTTTATTACTGCGAAATATACCCTTGTGTACCACCCTATAGCTCAAAATTCTCACCCTAGCTTTAGCTATATTCCATCATTTCACACTCCCCTAGACCACTTAAATATATCTCGTACCTAAACTTTCGTAATCCCTGGTTTTTAGATGGTTATTTTTCAAGTTTTTATTTTGCCAAACGCCTATTATATCCAGTTATTTAATCTCTTAATGAGCTTTAATCAAATATAATTCTTTTCTAATATTTTATGCTTAAATACGGTCCTATCTTCTCAATATTATGTTTTATTAAAATATTATAGGATTCGAAATTTTTGAGCCTTACGGTGTTTGGTCTCTACCTGTCCGATTAAATTAAAAATTTGTAATTTTATTTCGAAAAATTTATTTTAAAATTCGTGCCTTTTATTCGGGTTTTATACTTATTATTAATATATTTTCTCAATCATTTTTATTATTTTTATGAAAATCTCGATTAAATTATAATTTTTTCATAAAAACATTGCTATTAGTTACCAGATATTCTATCTTGTTATTATAGGATTAAGTGACAAAATGAAATCGGGAATATAAACACAAAATCCGCAAAATCTGGAACAACATTTCATATCGGGAATATCGGGAAAATAAAACCTTGTTTTTTGAAGTCTATTACACAGCATATAATCAATATAATAAAATTCCCGAAACTCATACTTATAATTACATATCGGGAATTCCCGAGATTTCCTAGCTCTAAACATAGTCTAATCTTCATAAAACAAGAAATTGGATATCATTACATCTTCATCTTGACATTGTTTATGCAGTATAAAGTTAGTTAAATTTAGAATATTTAATACTTTATTTAAAACGGTACAGCTTATAGACCAAGTTTTATAGATGTTATTATTAGAGTTGGAAAATTTCGGGAATTCCCGATATTTAATTTGTAAGTATGAGTGTCGAGAATTTTAGCTTCAGAAAATAGGGTTTTATTTTAAATATTTTTCCAATATTAAGGGTTATTCCAGATTCGTCAGATTTATTGATTATATTCCAGATTTGATTTTCCTACATTATCCTCAATTAAATAAATAGAATATCTGGTTATAAACAGGAAAATTCCATTGAGAACGAAGGCATCGCATTCAAAATATTTGTCAAAATTCATTATAAATCAGTAACATTTCAATGGTTTGTATTGCATTTGAATTAATAGTCACTAAATAAGCTCGTTTTTACCAATATTGCATTGTATTTAATGTGTTTTGTACGCATACATAATATAAATGCACCATTTTTTATCAATAGTTTTCGGTTTGTAATTAATTTTGTATTAAAAACTATAAATAAACTTATTTTGAGCGTTAAAAACATGTTTATTACATATGGGTCTTACTGAACTGGCAGGTTCAGCAAAAATGCAGTCATTTTTGTTCAGAGTATGATTTGAAAAAATGTTCTCTTTCTTGGCAAAAATCATATTACGAATCTCCAATACTCGTACCCTTTAAAAAATATGTCTTTCCATTACCACTCCATACGAGAGCGGTGTCAACATAGTGTGGAATGCCTGGAAAGCCTGCACCAATAGGCTGAGGGTATCCCCTGTCCATTCGCATATTCCTGAATCGCCAATACATATCGCCTTTAAAGAAGAATGTCTTTCCATTAGGCCATGTGATCACTGCATCCAAATGGCCGGGCAGTCCTTCCCAATCACTAGATATTCTTCGGGGATAGCCTTCAGCCAAACCATTAGTGTCTACTTTCCAGTAATGATTGCATTTAAATGCAAACGTCGAGCCATTGCTAATACGAGTGATCGCATCCACTGAACTATCTTCACACAGATCTGGTCCGTAACCACTTGGGCCAATAGTTGCGAGTTTGTGCTCTATTCTTTTGGTTGCCTCCTTGGGTATGTCTATATATGCCTTCTTGGGTACGTCTATGTATGAGTTAGCACAACTGGGTTTGTTTATCCTTGCTATGGTCTCCAGGTCTAGATTACCGGTTTGACTGATTCCAGCATCTAGTTGATATTTAACAATTGCCCCCGAATAGGTTTTACGATTGACCAGCAATTCTGAGGGGCTCTCAGTCAAGTATCTGAACCTGTGCAGAAATAGCATGGCATCAATGTCTGTGAAAGCATAGCTGTTTTGTCTGCTTCTGATTGGAGAGCATTGACTAAATGCAATGCATAACACAATTAATACCAAAATTTTAATGAGCTTGTGGTCAACATTTTGTGTTTTTTTTGTTATTATTATTTTGGTTTTAATAAACTTTTAAATTCAATTAATTATTGCTTTGAATTAGAACTTCAATAACAAGACTTTAACAAAAGTGGTTGTGAAAGCACTTGAATTTTTTTTTAAAAAACTACTTTTTCTATAATTAGCTTGATGTTTACATATATCATAGATATCATAGTTTACTAGAGCATCACTAATAAGGAAGCGTACCAACAATTCCTTCTCATCTCATATTCTGTTGCAGTAGTTGTAGGCTTTATATATCTTGTTATGAAAAATAATATTTCTATTGAATATCCTGTGAATCCAAGAAAAGTTGATACTAAATAGATTTGGAATTCTACACCGAAACTTGTTAAAATATTCTAATTTTTAAAATTTATTTTCATTCAAACTTCCCTGTTATCCGATTTTGTTTAACGAATGTATATCATTACTCCTTTTACTTTATATTTTTTCATGATATACAGTATAAAAGCTAAATGAAATTAAAATATGTAATATTATTTAAAATACATGAATCCTCTACTGTAGACCACTGCATATCCTTGATTATACTGTATAATAAACTTTCATATACAATATGGTGGTATTCATAAAATAGGTTTATGTGTAAGATTTAAATATGATGTTCAAATTGATTAAATGGAAAGTTAGTCAAAGACTAAAGACTAAATAATTTGGTTTCACTGATATTCATAAAAGATCTATCTAAATTATTAATTAATTTTAAATCTATTCTTTTAATGAAATTAATATCTTGTTGTATAATTATAATAGGACTTTATTTTCATCCAAGTGCTTTCAGCATTTATAGATAAAAATTTACTGAATTTTATTTAGAAGTTATTTTTTTTGGATTATTAAAAATAGACATTTATGATATCGTTACATGATGCTTATTTCAAAGAAGTATGCATGCATATTATCAAATAACTAAGTTGTAATAATAATAACATCCTCAATTCATTATCAAATAGCTTTTGATTCTCTATTTGATTAATGTATATTCAATTCAAGCAAACATCTCAACAATTTATTATTAATCACTAAATTTGAATCAAATTACTTAAAAATAAAATTTTTAACCAGCTACTAATAATAGTTAAATAATTTTGTTTTCGACTTACTATTTGTAAAAATAATCTTTAAAATGTAAACATATACAGTCATCCAGATTTTAATTTATCCAGTGAAATGCTTTATGCTTACTCATTAGTTTCAAGTTTTTATATTTGACTAATCAATGACAGATAGACAAAATATTAATTTTAATTCAAGTCGAGTCGAGTCACTAATAGAAAGTCATTTTATCAAATTTTTATTTTGATTTATTTGATATTAATGTTAATCTTTCGGTAAAAAATTAATCAAATATAAAAACATTAAGCTAATGAGTATGAATCAAGCATTTCTCTGGATAAATTAAAATCTGGAAGACTGTATGTTGTTGAATCACTAAATTTCATAATATTTTATAAATTTAATCTATAAAAATCTAAATTACATCTGTATTTTAGACAGTAAGTAATTATTTTTTTCTAAACAAAGAAAATTAAACAATATATCAAATATTGATATAGTGCTAATCAATTTGCTGTAAGTTATATTCAGAACTTTAACAAAGTAGTAGTAGTTATGTTGTTCACTATATTATTTTAGAAATATTTACTTGATGATCAAGTTTTACAAAATAAAGTTTTTTAAAACATAATGAAAAATTGAAAATTTAATATTTAGCCTATTAAAATAATCTATAAATTAAATATACCATTTTTGAAAAAGTTAATTAGAACAAAATATTTATATAAATTAAGTCAGGAATTTTTTTTTCAAGACAAAAATATTCGACTACATCAAGTTAGATTGATTGAAAATGTTAAATAAATATATATATATATTTATGTCAGATTATCATTTACAAAAAATAGTAAATAAAACTTTAAAATATAGAAAGTTAAATTACCCTGCAAAATATATTGTTTATTTTTAAAAAATTAGCTAAATTATAATTTACATAAGTAATAACATAATTAAAAATTACAAATGAATTTTTTTAAAAATAATTATAGATTGATCTAAATTTAATCTCTAAGATTTTATATTTAAAATTTATTTAATTTTAAAGACAAAATGTAAACTTTAAATTGTGAAAATGTGTTAATTTTTAACAAGTTTCATTTTAATATTAAACAATTTTTTGAACCTCTGTGAAAATATGCACAAATATAAAATTTAGTATAATTGATGTTTTGTTTCATTTTTTAAATTCAGTATCATGTTCACTTAATTTTGAACTTCTACTATTAATCTGCGATCATTCCGACGAATCTATCTGGAAAGAAACTTCCTCACAATGTTTAAATCACCAGACACTGTTTCATTTTCAATAATTAGTGATTTGGAAAAGAAAGTTTATATTTGAATGAATAAAAAAAGATATATGAATTGATATTTTATTCTTGGTGGAATTGAATAAAATATTTTAAAATATTAATTTATGATTTCGTTTCAAAATAGAAAAACAAAAATATTAGGCAATTTTTCACTATTTCATTGTTGAGCATAATTCTTTCAAGTCTTATCAGAGCATTTTTAAAAATTCGGACTACTTTTTATCAATTTATATGATTAATGATGATTTTTATTCAGTAAAACCTACAATAAATTTACAGTTTTGGTGAAAATGTAACAATATTTTCAACTGTCTAATTTATCACGGTATGATAGTAAGTTACTTTCTGTACTCTAAGTATGATAGTTAGCTTTCTATCTAACTCTAATGTTATTTTCCATTATTAGCAAAATAATAATGATTCATGATTAAAGTTCAATGAATATCATATGTACATGTTGATAAATAATATATTTGTTTACAGCTATGATTTGCACACTGCGCTCAAATATTTTTTGCACTCGACACATAATTTTTATGCACACTACCCTTTTTTAATCTGGTTTAAAACAAGCTGCAATATTTTAATTTTTATATTGAGAAAAATTTTATCCACTTTCAAGAGTTTTCAAAAAATATAAATAATTAAATTTTTACAATTGATTTTGCATTGGTCATATTGACACACTCGGAAAATGAAGGACTGTGACGGCAACTGCCCTAAATGCAAATGCACTGGCAAATGCAACTGTGACTGTTGCAAATAATTTGTCGAGAGGTAAGAATTAATATTGGAATATAAAATTTAACTTGAAGATTTTTAAATTTTTTTAATTTATGAACTAAAAGTTTATTTATAAATGTGCCCAAATTACATTAAATCAGAATCTACCACATTACTATGCGATTGCTTAATGCGTATATGACAAGCACAGGTCAATTCTGATTTGATCC
>JAQFXN010001033.1:0-17017 GCA_034693365.1 Liacarus xylariae
GAGAGAGAGAGAGAGAGAGAGAGAGAGAGAGAGAGAGAGAGAGAGACCTAACATATTCGATGAAATAATCAGATAAGAGATTAAATCTATTTAAGTAAAAGTCGCTCTTCTATTGATAGAAAGAAAGACACAAAAATTCTTATCGTTTTTTTAAATAAGAGAAACTGAAAAGAAAATAAGAGCCGAAGAATAGATAGCTTTGGGGCGAACGGAAACTTAGAGGCGATCTAAACATTTGACATCTGTATTCGTTTAGAGAACGGGTCGGCATGTCTTCAGTTGTTTTACTTTTTTATGTAAAGCACAGTAAAAAAAAATCCTGTAATCTTAATGATATAGAGATTGAGAAAATGTATAAAAAAGAATAAAATAAATTTCAAAATAACTTAAAATAAATAAATAAATTCGGTATTTGTTATGCAATACATGTGTTCATCGCTTCTGCAAATGTTTGTCATTATTTCTTAGTTTTTTCGATTTTGGCTGCAATTAAGGCAATGATTACATTAGCGGCACATTAATTGTGGTACTCTTACTGAATCATTACTATTTTGCAGAGTCTGTATGTGTGCACAGAGTAATAGCCAGTCCTTAACTCTATCTAACATTTCTAACAATTTGATTGCAATGATTGGCAAAAAATTTAATTGAATTCTAATATTTCTGAAAATATATTTTACTTTTTCTCGATTCCCAATTAAATAGCTTTGAGGCTAATAGAAGTGCACATATTATTCTACTCAAATGATTTCATTAGAAATATATTGATATTTCTCTTTTTTGATGAACATTTTATTGGTTTAAAATAAATTTTTAAGGGATTTTTGAAAAATAATTCATTTATTTGTTGAGAGATAAATCGATTTGTGATAAGAATTTTTTGATGGAATTTAATGAACCAATTCCTCAGAGGATTGCATTACAGGCTTAAGATTTTTTTTTCTCTTAAGAAATAAATCTGATTATAAAAATGTTCTTCAAATTTCATGTGTGAGAGTTTTATTTGATTGAAATCATTATAGGAATTAATTTTTTAACTTTAGGAAAACTAATAATAAATTTCAAAAATTTATGCCACGCCTCCTAAAAATTAGAATTTTTTTTTATTTCATCAAGATTGAAAATGTGATAGTTGTTTCAAATGTGCACAATATACACTTCAACACACGAGTCATTTAAATAGTATTTTTAAATTCATGTTGAATTTCATTATATAAAAGGGTTTTTAACTGCTTTTTGAAGCATCGATTTCTTTACATCTATTTTCAGATTCACTGTAATTCTCAAAACTAATAAAAATAGTTTTATTGCTTTTTTTTGCTTTTCATGAATTCTAGGGATGGCCAATGAGCTCAAAAACAGGGGGTGATGGGAAAGGAGTATTTTGAATCACCAAGGTCGTGCAGAATTTAATTAAAAATGACTTAATTTAACAGAATTTCTACCAATTCTTTAAGAATTTAAAAGAATTTGACACAATTTAGGCAGAATATTCTTAAAAAACGGAGCTTTCAGCGCCGTTTTCTCAAAATATTTATGAGGGGGTACCTAATTTTTTCTTCATCACAGGGGGGTATTTTGGCCATTTGTCGAAGACAGGGGGTATTTTGGTAGACCCCCATTGGCCATCCCTAATGAATTCCAAACTTAATGTCTATTGTGTTTGTTTTAACTTAAAACGAATCCAGAATTTTCTGACTATAAACCGTTAAATGTATTCAAGGATTGATCAATTAGAGTCTCAAATTAGTAGGTACTGTGCAAAAGGAAAAAATAAAGAAGAACATAATTGTTCAATAGTTTCACGAAAATTCATTCCAATCTTTTTTTATTAGATTTTTTTTCTTGAATTCAAGTTTGACAGCAAAGAAAAAACAAAAGTAAAAGTACTCCAATAATGAATACTCTCTTACCAGTTGTGGATTAGTTCAAATAACTGGGAAAGAAATGCTGAAATCAAAATTATATGTATCGTTATTCCATCAAATCAGAATTGAACTCATTAGTCAGCCATAGCTTAATGCTTATGACTAGTAGAGGTCGATTCTGATTTGATGGAAGACCGATTCATATCCAACACAAGTTTGCAACTTATTTCGCATCAATGAATACAAATGTATTATTTGAAATATTAATTATAAAAATTGATTAATCGCAAGGAAAAATAGTTTAAATGAGTTAAAGAGTTTAAATAAGCCCACATTGCAAATACTGTAAATATACATGTATTTATTTATATTGTAAAAAATTCTTTTGCAGTATAATATTATTCAGTAATATAATATTTATCTAATACATGTACAATAGTTATCTAAACTATAATTTCCACAGTTCTCTTGAATAATAATAATAATAACTAAATAACTCTACTCTTTATTAGTGTTATTAATTAAACTTAGTTCTGAATTAGTTTTGTTCCCAACAAAAATGAAATTACATTAAAGTAATACATGATTTGTAGAGATGAGCAGAGGCCAGGCCAAGCCAGGATAGCCTCAGACTGGTCTAGGCTCCGTGCCAGATCGAAGAGCTTTGCGAGCCTTCAGACCCAGGCTCCCATAATTTGCCGAAGCTCAAGGCTCTAAACTATGGATTTCGTTTAGTCCTACTTGCATACAATAAATGAAGTAAATGTTCATTAAATTCAAAGATTATGATGGCCAAAGTCAGGGAGGTATAAGGTACTGATAAGAGCAGGGATGTCGAAGGGGGTCTAGCTCGGAGTACTCCCCCTAGCGTTTTTGTAAGGTACACCCTATAGGCTCTCTGTGAGTTCCTAAATTCTGTTATTTTTCTAAGAATTTAGATAGAATTTGACAGAATATTCCATCTGCACCGTTTTTTCAAAATTGTTCGTTTTTTATTCATTACAGTATTTAATCATTTTCCGGAGACAGGGAGGGGTATTTTGGCTATACCCCCTATTGGCCATCCCTGTCAGTTATTCTAGTTCACTAAAATTATCTAAAGTCTAATTAATTTTATTCGAATATATGAGTAAAATTCAAATTTCTATCTAGTTTTAAATATATTCTTTTGTTTACACTGAAGAACAAGCTCGTAGATGCTGAGCCTGTCCTCTAATTACAAGAAAAAAATTCCTGTTTTGTGAAATTACACAAACAAAAGTTTATTTCTTGAAATTTATTAAAAATTCAAATTACATATACAGTAATGTTATATTAGTGGAAATCAAAGTTAGATTTAATAAATAGCTAATGATAAACATTTTTAGGGCTCAATTGTGACCGGCGATCAGTAAGTGAGATTTGAAGTAATTCCTGTCTTGTTTTGTCCTGGTGAAATATTTTCCTGTCCTTTTTTATTTTCCTGTCCTTGTCCTTGTCCTTCATTAGGAAAAAACAGGAAACAGGAAAAACTTTAGGTAGTCTAGTCTAAACTTTAGACCCAATGAACAGGTTATGCATTGAAAACTTTGATGAATCATTAATATCTAATTATGAAAATAGTATTCAAATTAAATTCAATCGATTATTCAAAGAACAAAATAAGAAATACAATGAAATTCATAGAGAAATACATGTCTTTTACTTCAAAGAAGTGACACGAGATATGAAATGTTATGCAATCGTAGAGAATATAAACGAATGAATTTCCCAGAACCTATTATTCTTGTCATATAAATTATCTGTATTTTTAATTTAGATGAGACCTAAAGCAGAAATATTTATTGAACACTTGTATTATTCATTATTCTTAACATTCCTTGAAATTGTTGTATTTTTTCATCATTTCTTTTTTTCATATGTTATTGTAAACAAAATATTATTTATGGAAAAAAATATTTTTTTTTAAGAACTTAAAGTAGAAATTAAAATCTTTCGCTTAATTATGCTTTGAAAGTATGAGTAAAACCTTTTTTACGGCTATTAGTTTGTCAGATGAAGACTTGATTTATTGCCACTCATTATAAAATTTGATAATAAGATTGTCTATAGTTTGATATAAAATATAAGATTGTGTAAGATTTGCGACAATAATTAGACATAAAAGGTCTTTCTTTAATGAGAGGCACAGAGAGATGTTTGATATGTAAAAAGACCAGTGACTGAATTGATTGAAGACGAAATTTTTATTGCCCTCTAAATGAAAACGCCTTAAATTGCTTTTTCATCAGTCGGTTCTTCAGAAGAGCTAATTGCAAAAGACTTGTTGTTTGCCTTTGAGTCAATCTTTTTTATCTGAGATTTCTTTTTTTTAATTTTCTAATAAATGTGTTTCGTATCTGTATTTTAATAATTTTTGTTTTGTTTTTAACTCTCAATAATTTTTTCGATCAAAATTTTTTTCAGAACACAACTTAAATTAACAGAACTTAAATTTTAATAATACTTTAATAATAATAATATGATATAAATATATTGTGAAGAGAGAGGAATTTTTTTCTATTAATTTTCTAAGCACTTAAAAGTTGATCGCATTATGATTTGTTAAGATAACAAAAACACATTTAAATTATAAATACTGACTTAACATTGACTGATAGCATATTTTTTAAGGCAGTGAATGTTATCCATTGAATCTAAATATATGATCGAAAAAAGAGTAGTGAAGAGAAAAATAGATCCCATTATATAAAAGGTGTGACTCAGAGCTGTAGATGAATGCGAAGGAACGTTAATAAATATGAAGAGAAGGAGAATAGCCTCACATAAAATAGTTGTGCTTTTCATATAACATATTATGATTATCACTAATGGGGCCGAACCTGCACGATAGGTACCGATGCTGTGTATCACATCTACACACACACACACAGATCTGTCTGTCCATGCGATCCATCAAAGCCAAGGCCAAGAACTAGTAATACCCGCCTTCCTATTGCCAGAGAAAACACTTTTAGAGTATGTATTTTGAATTTTAGTGAATCTTTTTTCTTTTCATATATAACTTATAAGAGTCTGCGGATGGCCTCAAGCCATTTGCCAGCTTTTATCCCTGTGCTTCGCATAGATTAGTGTGCTTTGAGAATATCGGCGGCTCGTTATTTAAATGCGGACTTTTTGAGCCGAAAGAGAGAATAGATTGGAAGTGATAGTTTGATGTCCTCCTTCTACTCCACTCCCGACCCCAACTTTTATTGTCGACCCCTCTCTGCTTGCGTTACACTCTTAGCAGGTTTTATATAAGTTTATGCATTTCTTAATGACTTCTCGGTTTTCAATGCATAAATATCTATCACTTCAATACAATACATACAAAAGGATATATTTTTTTCTCTTCAGTTATATTATAAGTCTATTGAGGGCTAGTTTTTGTGATTACAATAATTTCTAAATAAAAATTCCCGCAATTCAATGGCTCAGAAAAAATATGTCTAATCCTCTCAATTGTGAAATCGTTATGTTATTATTCATTCTGAAAGCAAAGTAACTTAGAGTTATGGCTTGGAGTTGAGCTCAAAATAAGAGATGCTTTCAAATACACAACATTTCAAATACATCTCATAAAGAGAGAGAATAAAAGTATTCATTCTCTCATGTTTTTATGTTGTGTTGGTTAAGGTAGGGGTAGGGATGTGGCAGAGAGTGTATCGCTGGTAGTAGGCATAGGATTTGGTGGTTGACTGGGTTCCGGCTCACGCTCTACTGCACTCTGCGTTTTGAGTCAGAAATTTGACGATTTAGTTGTGATCTCTGAGCGATGGCTTTGTGCCAAACTCTGTTCGGCATTACTTTAGTTCGCAGAGCAAAAAGCTTTTTGCGTTTTTGAAGAGACGTTTGCCTTTGATGTTGTCTTATGAGCCGAGACACCCAACGCTATAGACCAGTGCAGACCGTTTTCAATGCTTAACAACAAGATATGCTATTTTAAAAAGTAATGTCATTTTTGCTTTTACTCTCGGCATTCATGCGTATATCTTAACCGTATGGGAGCTCAAAAACTTAATGGAATTTTTGTGAAGCACAGGCAATGAATGGTATGCCATCCGTCTATTAAGCACTAGTATGTAATGTTATACCGCATTTGGCATATGATTTGTACCGATTTATACGAAAGCAAACCTCAATATATGTTTATACAAATGAGTCTTTCAAATGATAATTCGTGTTATATTTTAATTTATTTGTTTCGCTCAGAGAGTCATTCATTGGGTTTTTCTAAATATACGAATAGAGCACTAATAAGTTATATAATTTGTATTCAGTAGTTCTGGATTTGAGTACTAAATCAAAAAACAAACAGTTTTTTTCAAAATAACAGATCATAACTAGAAAAACATAATAACTATAAACTTAAATATCATTTACATTATTATACAAAATCATATCAAACATTAGGGTTTTTTACTTTTAATAAGTTTTATAATAAAATATTATTTATATATAAATTAAGTTTATATTATAAACACATTAGACATGAGTTATTGAGTTATCGTTTCGATGTTTGCGATGCGAGCGATGGGTATGTCTTTGACTCTTTAGTGATGCGTACGAGTGATGGTATAGTTGTTGACGTGAGATGTGATTGAATTGTGTGTTGTGTGCGGAGACAAGACTGGAGCCGGGGGTTTGATGTTGTTGTTGCACTTGAATGTATTGTGAACTGTGGACCACTTGCGGGCACTTAAAATTCCTGCGCTGTCTTCGCCCAAACGTACTTTGACAGAAACGAGTCCATGAGCTCCACGTCTTATTACTCCAAACCCATAAACCGGTAGATATGCCCAAAACCAAAGACATGAAAATCTTCAGAACAAATATCTCTTTCAATGGTATGCTTTCATTGAGACGACAGGCGTTCATAGCATTCGTGGCCTGACATTCACGGGACCTATCGATGGCCGTCTCTCGCCATTCATTGCTCAGCTTATACTCATAGGCATGACAGCCAATGATGGACAGGGCTGGAAGGGTATAGACGGTAGTGAATACACCAATTCTGAGAATAAGTCGGTCCAACTTATTAGTGTTGTGTCCGTCATATTTGAGGTCCGATCGGATACGAGTCAGTGATATAAAGCCGAAGACAAGTACTAGAACTCCAACCGCTGAGAACAGACAGAGAGGTATTATCACAAAATAGAGCAATGCGTTCGGGTCCTGATGTCCGACATAGCAGAGTCCGGTCAACTCATCCCCGTCCACATGTCTCAATGTGAGCACAATTATGGTCAGTATTGCTGGTGTAGCCCAAGCCAACAGATGAAAGATACTGGCCTTGGCCTCAATGGCCTCGTGGGCCCACTTCTTGGTTGCGGCCAAATACCAGGTAATTGTGAGAATGACCCACCACATGGAGGCAGCCATTCCAAAGTAGTACAACAGGAGGAACACAATAATACAGCCTGAGTTCTCCAGTCCCTCCAGTGTAATGTGATATTCTCCTGAGTCACTCCTATCGCACGACACGAACTCAGAGCCCGCGTATATACGTATCAAATAAGCGATACTTGAGATACAGAAACACATTGAGAGGAAAATAATTGGTTTCTCCGGATAACGAAACCGTTGGCTATCGATCCAAAAGGTCAGTACTGTGAACAGAGTGGACATAAAGCACACCGAAGCCCATACACACATCCATATCTCGACGAAGTTTTTATCAGTTCTGGTGAACAGAATATCTTTTCCACATTTGGGCGCACAGACAGCTTCGCTCTGATTGAAGTGTTTGCCCCCGAAGGGTATGAAAACGAACTCTGGATAGCATTTACTTCCGGTCTTCGATGGCTTTCCATTTCCGTTACTCTTATCTGAATTGGAATTATATGAACTCATATCAAACGAGTCCAGACGTATGGATGACTTCAGAGAGGGATTGTATGCCGACTGAGAGTGTGTGTCATCACGTCTTGAGGGGTAGAGAAAGGGATACATACTTTCAATCGAATTCATTATAGTTTTGCTCTCTTTTTCATTGTTTGCTTTGATGTCTGAATGTTTTGATGGCATTGCAGACGAAGGAGAAGGCGATAGAAAGTGATGTTTGTGTGCCTTAGAGTCAGTGATATTCGGCACTTCCATACATAAGCCATCCTTAGGCACAGGCAGTCGACTGCAGTTCAACATATGCGGCCAATTAAAGTTGAACTGTCGCAGCACTGGCAGACATCTCGACTTGACTTCTTCGCAGATGGACTGACAGGAGGGGATGGGTATATCGATCTGTTCCGTACACATCGGCGCGTATAGAGAGCAGAGAAAAAACTTCAAATTCTTGGAACAACCGATTTCTACGAGTGGAATGAATTCGTGGACTTGAATGGCAGCCTCCGACTGATCCTTATGGCCCATCAGGTTTGGCATTCGAGTCAGATTGTAGGGCATGTCCTGACACATGGGAATCGTTATTCTCTCACATTTGCTTGACTTTCGCACTTCCATTGAGTGAACATCTGATGCCAATAAACAGATCGGCAGAAGAAGTAATATCACAGACGACGCCATACGATATGCCATTATATGTACACAAACTTTGCGAATGTGAATGAGTGTTAAGTAATCACACGTTTCTCCAAATAAGTCAATACTTTATCATTGAATTCAACTGTTTTTATGTTGTCTTTCAGTCAAATATTTTCAACAGTTTTAATACACATTAATAATGCATTGAAGCAAAACTTTTTAATACATTTGAAGAAACATTTGTATCATTTGTCACAAAACACACGACACAGACATTGAATCGATTTAATTAAACAAAATCTTTTAAATTAAAACTAATTTCCAAAAGCATTTCGTTTTGAGATTTGAAAAGTTTTCATAACAAACGCGTGCGTCGACTGAAGAGGTCTAAAGTGTTTTGAGAGCTGAGCTCGTCTTGTCTTGTAATGTGTACTCAAACTTGTGTACTCTTTCTACTCTCTTTGCACACAACCGTACTCTCTGTGCGATTCCGGGCCGACAGACTGTCTCCTCAGCTAACTATCACTCGTATGTATAGTCAATGGCACAGAGTTTTTGTAGAGAAGAGCCGACGCAAATAGAGAGAGCGCAGGGGCCAATTACTACCGGCGAGGCGGGGGCTTGTACTCAACGAGGAGAGAGAGAGAGAGAGAGAGAGAGAGAGAGAGAGAGAGAGAGAGAGAGAGAGAGAGAGAGAGAGAGAGCCCTTACGGGAAAACAACTTTTGGATTCTCTATTCATTTACTACAGTATTGGTAGTGAAGTCAAGAGTGAAGTGAAGATGGAATGCGAAGCGAAATGAGTTTAAAAGTTTTAGTACTCTTATGGGCCCTAAGACTACACACACAACACAATAGGAGCAGAAGAGAAGCCGCAATAATAAAACAATGGGTAGTCTTATTTCGAGGCCTTTTTTATTTTTGGAAGTTTTCACTTAACTTCTTGTTTAGAAGTTAAACACAATTACTGTTTATGTTATTTATTATTATGATTTTGATTGGATGTAAAGCACAGTCTGTTGTCATCTAAACAATAGTCGCAAATATAGAAACACTAAGTTATGTGAATTCCTATTCGACGCTTTGCATTCACGCAAATGAAATGTTAATATTTTTTAACACTAGGTTTACAACATTTAGCACTACTTCTGATAGTGTTTTCGCAGTACTCCGAAGACTCCCCACTACTTGAGGCCAACTATCTCTGGCATAGAGTGTATCTCCAATTTTTAGATGTACTCAAAGCATGTTTACGCCGTTGCCATTCATCATGTGTATTGACCCCCGCCTTCCCTCATAGCAATTAGTAGTTTACTTCTTATCTCTCACCCATACTTGTACTCTATGTTCATGTGTGTCGGCCCACAAAACACTGTTCCAAACATTAAGAGAATACTCTTTTTATAATTCACTCATATCTCGTGTTTAATCGTTTCTGAAATATATTAAAACATGTTTTCATATATTTAACACTCTTTTGAGGCACAACTGCAGTGAAGAGAATAGAAAAACTTTTTTATGTAAGAGAGAAGTGAAAGAAGAAAATAAATTCAAAACACAAAGTCATTAATTTGTGACTAAACAATATATTTGGAATCAAAAAGAGAGCAATTCATTCATTTCTGCAAAATTGAACGCATTATTGAAGTCGACTCGAGTGAAGTGGAGTGGAGTGTATTCAATATGCGATACGTTTACTGAAAAAAAACTCATAAAAACTTAACGACAGAGCAAACAATTGAGGGCCAAAGTCAGAGTTACTTTATTTGAGCGGAAAAAGTTTGATTAGAGATATAAACATTTGGGAGAAATGGTTGGTCTCTGTGTCACAGATTGCCTGAATGTTTAGAAATGCCAGAACCATAGCCTGACTGTGGTGTTCAACGCACACATACATTGATAGCATTGATACGGATATAAAAGATAATGTGGTTGTAAAATGTTGGGCACAGAGAGATAGCATTTAGAAATGAAGCGCACATTTACTGCTCTTATTTGACTGTTCGGTGTATAACATAATACTACGGCAAGAGTGTGTTGGGGCCAGTGCTTAGTGCTAGTGCTGAGCGCCAGATGCAAATAATTTAAATCGATTAATACTAAATAGCGACAATACAAAGCCCTGTGCTTTAGATTTTTGGGCTCGATTTCTGTTAAACCATATAAAGCAAAGCGAAAGCCAAAGACCGCATTGAAAGCAAAGGCAAAGACTGTAATCAAATTGCGAGCACTAATACTAATACTACTAAAGACACTCTCGTTTTAGTTTTTCTGCATTTCTCAAACTCACAGTAAATATGTTTTTACAGCTTAATGGCCAATCACAGGGGCTTTTGTGCCATTCAACACAGAGCAGACGGCTATTGAAGAACAGGCAGTAGTGGTGGTGCACATCGTAATTATGGTTGTGCTGAATATTATTATGTAGGCATAGGCACCAAAATCAAACACAACTGAGACAATAATAATAAGTGACTTTACTTTAGCACAATATCCAAAACCAAAATATATAATTTAAACCGAGTTTTTCGCTCAGAAAAGAAAATTTTCGGCAAAGAATCGTTTGGCTGTCAGAAGCATCTCATGTCATCGCCTCTGAACCAACAAATATAATTAGGGCTGTCTTTACCAAACATTCATTTGCGAGAAAGAAAAATATTTTTTTTAACCCAATGTAATTCACATTTTTTTTATCTCCAATTCTCTAAATAAAAAAAATTCTTTGCGCAGAAAATTAACGTGTTTTTTGCGAACTAAGGCTAATAACCCCTATATTTATATAATCAAGACTTTGAAAAAATGAGTTTTGTGCAATTTTTGCAATAATTTCTAAACAAAAAAGAAATTGATTCAAGAAATCTATATTTTATTTTTCTTTGAGTAAACTGTTATCTAATTCTACACTTGAGTCGAGAGAATAGACATTAAGGAGAGGGATATTGAAAGAGCGATTACACCAAACATTACTCTCACAGAGATTATGAGAAAATTATTTATGAATTATTACATCAAAAATAATTCAATTAAAAAAACTGTGATTTTCTATTAAACTGAATGAACAACTAATTTAAGATACATTTAATAATATTATTCAAACAATAAATTATTATCAAAACACAGTTGTAATTAAGTTCATTATAAAAGCAATAAAGAGCTATTATTTAGAAAAGAAAATAAATTGAATGCAATTTATTTTAATAATAATATACTAATAATATCTGATATAAGAGAATAAGTAATGAAATGATTGCGTAAAAGAAAAAAATACCGCAAAAACAGTTCGTAAATTCATTAGCACTTGAAATGTCAAACTTTGTTCACTTCGATTAGCTTTTGGTTGTCTTAGTTTTACATTTTAGATCATTTAATTAATTTGCAGTCGTTTTTATCTTATAATTCATTTTTCGACTTAAAAAACACTTTTTATTATTTTATTTTTCATTTTAGACTCTCATTTGATAACTCACTGCCAGAAAGTCATGAATCACTTGAAAAATCTTTCAGAACTGATAGCACAGAGAAAAATAAACTTTATATTTACCGAAAGTAGAAAAGGCACTCAAAAAAGAAGCCGAACTGAACTGAGACTCCAGAATACAAAACAAGAGAATGAATTAGAGAAAAGAGAAAAATCGAGAGAAGAATAAATAGATTAAATCTGGACTCAAAAGCTGCTCTATATTTCTATTAATCTCTTATTTCACGTCCAGAGAACCCATTTATTACAATCAAAAGAAACAATTTTAAAAGAAGAAAAAACTATAAGTGAATCACAAATAGATAAATGACCGCAACTTAAAGACAAACGCATTTAGTTTATTAAATTCTGTATTAACTGAATGACTGAATAGTGAGTTTAAGTGACGAAACAATTATCTCATGGCTTCTAATTTGTTAGTCTACACGAATAGTTAATCCATTAATTCACGTCATACACACTTTATAAGAATATTCGATATCTCATATCAATAATCGAGTATTTATGGTATTTATTGTCGATTACATTACTTTTTTCATAAGAGACTCAAGTGATAAACGCCGGCTATTATATTAAGTGATTTTTATATTGTATTTATTTAGCGCACAAACAATAGTTAAGAGTTGCTGATAATTCTTATCTATTCCACTCTCATATTTATATTTATTTGTATATCTTGTTTTCTCATACGGAATATACAGAATGTATTGGGAGAGTAGGAGAGAGGGGGAGCCTCTTCTTAACCACAAACTATAATAAACTTTTCTTTGATTACAGTATTATTTGATATTTACTTTGTATAGATTTTGAGATTCGGTATTAATTTTTTTGAACTCACTTTTGAATTAGTCTTTCGAGTGGATAGAGGTTTGCGAAAACACTTCTGTGAATATAAAAATAATAATAATAGACTCCCTCGAGAAACCAGTTATTTATATAAATATTTTTTTAAATGAAAAAAATTATTTAAAAAGTAAAATTTTATGAAAACGAAATCAGAGAATTGATATAAAATGACACAACGAGTTGTTGTGCAATGAAAACAGATTTTTTTTGTGTAATTTTAGCATTAATTGGATTTTAAAAATATCATAAATTTTTTCTCAATAAATAAAATATCTGAAGGCGTGGATTGAGTTTCGCAGAAAAGTTTTTAAAAGTCTAGAACTTTAATAAATATAAATCATTTGTGAAACATTGCAGTAGTGCTTCTCGTTTTTGATTTGTTTTTATTTAATTTATGTACTAATCAGTGATGCTATGGGGCGTTGAATCAGATAAGAAATCGAAACTGAATCACATCTACTAATACAAACTCTATAGACTTCAATGGAGTTTGTATTAGTAGATGTGATTCAGTGTCACTTTCTTATCTGATTCAACGCCCCATAGCATCGCTGGTTATAATCAGAACTTTCATTAACTCCTTTAGTATTTTCTAAATGCATTCATTAGTATTTAAGTCTTATAAACACTTTTTCTTTGCTGAAAAAATAAATTAGTTTCGCATTATTTATGAATCACATTAAACGAGAAAAAAATGAATTAATTTATCATTTATTATGAATAAAACGTTTAATTAGAGATAAGATTAATTTTCTGGAGTAAATTCTGTTTAAATAATAATATGAGTGTATAATACAAAAGCCATTTCTACTTATATTACGATTTCTCATATAATTTATTGTTTAAGTATTTTAAGCGATTGACGTTTGAAAGAATGAAAAGAAGAGAAGAAAAAAAATTCTTTTCTTAACACAAAGTTATGTACGGCTTATGCGGTCATCAACTCATAGACGAAGAAAATCATAGCTTTTATTTGTAATCTGGTATCCGGTTTTGTATTGTGGCTTATAATCAGTTAGAATTAGAATTTAGTCATTCTTTTTCAACAAGAGGTTTATGTTAATATTTGGGACCGAAAAAAGAGTTTTCCCTCTGAATAGAGAGAAACTCAGGGCTACTCTGGCTTTGGATTTTGGAAATTGTAGAGAAAGTGCTCATAAAAGGACTAACACGAACACCTGCAGCGCATACACTATTGACGATACACACCATCGACTTATTGCCGCGGAAGGCATCGCACAAAAGGTGCGCCTCATCTCAACTGATGGCCAACACCCGACCCATACATATCACAACTGAGAATAACGCGCAAAGAATGTGTTTTCGGCGCTGACAGAGAAATAGAGCCCATATTTCAAGACATAACTAATGCTTAGAGTGGAGTAAACGCAATACATATGCCTAACAATGATATTCTAGTTTTCCTTTATATATGAATAAAAACGACTAAATTTTGAACGGCTTTTAGGTTAGATTTGAATGATTGATACCGGACACACAAAACTCAGGTCAAAATATTCATTGACTTTATGGCACTTGAAGTCAAAATTAATAAACTCCATTAAAACTAAATTTGATCTAATTTTTATTTTTAATGTATTTTTTGAAACTTTGATTTTGAAAGTAATAAACTTTTATTATTATAACTTAAATTAGTTTCATTGGAGTGGTTTATGACCTAACTATAACTTCTGGTATTCAACTTCCCAATCAATTTGAGTCCAGTTTAAGATCTAATTTAATGTATTATTAAGAAGTTTGACATCATTTAAATATTAACATTTGGTTTTCATTCTTTGCTTTTAAATATTGCTAGTTTTGTGAAGTTATATCCGACAAAATAGAGTTACTGTACTGTACTGTACAGTACCGAAAGAGTACGGATCATCATTGGATGACTATCATGGCCATGCAATGCCACCCACATTGAGAACCCTTATGCCAATTCTTTAATGATGTTAACTCTCAACTCGTATATCAATTCCAAAACCACTACTACTTCTTACGCATATCAATACAATACAAATTCACTGCTAAATGAACTCAACAATAAATTCGGAAAAAATATTGAATACATATATAAATATTATTTTAACTTATAATAGAGTCGAGTATTAAGTAAATGATAAATGAATTTATAAAACTTCTCATTACTAAACAAATAGTATTTTATGTTAAGTTATTTCTCAATAATACAAAGATATGTCAAAACTTTATAACCAAGAAAAATGAAAATGCCCAATTAGATATATTAATTGAATTACTCCTTTATTTTAATGAATTAAAAGTCAAATACAAATTTCATTCATTTTTTGTTTACAAATGGTTTATACTATTGTGATTGACTTCATTCAAGATATTAAAGGACCAAAATATTTTGTATGATTTTTAGTTGAATTAATCTTTGATTAGTCAGATAGAAAAATCTGATAAAAAAAATCTGTTAGTAAAAAAAAGGTGACTAATCAAAGATCAATTCAACTAAAATCATGCAAAATATTTTGACCCTTAAATATCTTGAACAGTCAATTATAATAGTAATAACTGTCTTTTATTGTGGAATCGTTATTTGTAAACAAAAAATGAATGAATAGTTGTATTTGACTTTCAATTCATTAAAATAAAAGGGGTAATTGAATAAATATATCTAATTGGGCATTTTCGTTTTTCTTGGTTATAATCACAACGAAAATAATATTTTGTGTTGGAATGTGTAATCATATGATTATTGTCGAGAGCACCGAACCCTTAAAAACATGTTATCATTAAAAAGGAAAAAAGTGATATATCCTTTGATAAATTGCTCAATAATTTCAGTGTTAACTCAATGTTCAAAAGAAAACTTAGACTTTAAAAACATAACCAACAACTTTGTCGGCCGTTTATAAGCTTTAATATCAATTAATAAATTATTTTCTAATTTTTTAAACTTCTTTGATAAGCCTTTAGCTTAGATTAATTACTCATTTGAAATGTTGTTTCATTAGAAAAGTTTCTCATGAATTATACGATTATTAAATGAGTTGAATAAACATAATCTTTGATACTCAGGGGGAATACCCCTGGCGAAAAAGGTTAATCCCTAAAATACGGTGTACCATCAGCCCCACAAGAGCTTCAATGGAATGAAGCAAAAAAACAAAAAACAAAACAAAACAAAACAAAACAAAAACAAAAACAAAATAATATTAAATAATTAGAACGGATCAAATTATTTGAAAAATGGTCAGATTCTGTGAGATTATTGCTAAAATATTCTAAACTCTGTTAAAATTATGTTAAATTCTCAAAATACCTTTTCCCAGGTCACTTCTCAACTACTATTATGGTCTACTGAACTATATGCAAAAAGTACAGATTTGCTCATTACAAGGGGTAACGAAGCTCAGCCAAGACAGAGAATATAGAGAGGGGCATTTTGGAACAATTTTTTCATGAAGGTTGAAGCTAAGTTAATTTGATGAAACATGAAAAATGCAAAATGGTAAGCAAGGTAAAAATTAAAAAATTGTCTTCGGCTTTTAAATGTTAGAAGAGGTATCTTGGAAAATTTCGAGACAAGAAGTATTTTTGTTATATCCCTTGGCTAATCCTGTTCATAACTAGAGCTAGGAAATCTCGGGAATTCCCGATATTTATTTGTAAGTATGAGTGTCGGGAATTTTATTATATTAATTATGTGGGATGTAATAGACTTCAAAAAACAAGGTTTTATTTTCCCGATATTCCCGATATGAAGGGTTGTTCCCGATTTTGCGGATTTACTGTTTATATTCCCGATTTGATTTTATCACCTAATCCTATAATAACTAGATAGAATAACTGGTTACTAATAGCAATGTTTTTATGAGAAAATTATAATTTAATCGAGAATTTCATAAAAATAATAAAAATGATTCATAAAATATATCAACAATAAGTATAAAACCTGAATAAAAGATACGAATTTTTAAAATAATTTTTTCGAAATAAAATTACAAATTTTTAATTTAATCCAACAAGTAGAGACCAAATACCGTAAGGCTCAAAAATTTCGAGTCTTCTAATATTTTTATCAAACAAATATTGAAAAGATAGGACTGTATTAGAGCATAAAATAGGTGAAAAAAATATATTAATTAAGGCCACTGGATATAATAGGAGATTTTGCAAAGCCAAAAATTGAAAAATAATTATCTAAAAACCAGGGATGAGGAACGTTTAGGTAGGAGAAATATTTAAAGTAGCCTAGGGGAATGTAAATTACGTAATATACCAATTTTGAGCTAAGGAGTGGTACAGGAGGGTATATCTCGCAGTAATAAAATTGTTACAGAATTTCGCAG
>JAQFXN010001034.1:0-17008 GCA_034693365.1 Liacarus xylariae
TATTAATGTTTAGCACAGTATATAAAAACTTATGAAAAGCTTAGTGAATAAGGGTATTAAAAATTTTCTTTTCAGACTAAATATTCTCAAATCTTTTTTTATTCATATTAGAGAATAGCATGAATTGAACAAAATCTTACTATAAATATAAGTGCATTCATATGTGACGTGACTGACAAGACTGAGGTTTTTATCCACACCTAAAATATATACCGAATAGAGAGCATTGGATTTAATGCCAATATTAATATTAGATGACGAGAGCGCTCGCTATTCTTCATTAGCCGATATGAATATTTAATTCAGAGAATGCAAAAACACTTTAAGTATAATTAATATGGATTTTAATATTCACCACATATTCATTCTTTGGGCTGTATATGACTTGCTTTTGACCATTTAATACTGTATTACTGTATAGATTTAATAGAGAATAGCTGTAGAATATGTGCATAAGATATTCAGAAATACAATACATATATAACTCATTTTAGTCTTTGGCTTAGAGTAGTGGAGAAAAATTAAAAGAATAGCCAAAAGAAAATGCATTTAATAATTATATTTTGTTCGACTATTTTCAAACAATTTATACAAAATGTTGAGCTAATGTTCGAACTGAACGCCCATTTGATTTTAATTTTTGATAATGACAGCGCATCTGTCCTTTGGCTGCCATTAACAGTCCCGTCGGTATTGACTGCATCTGACATACAGTCTCTACATATTTATATTCATATAATGAATGATGTTTTGAGTGGTTTACGATTAATGATGACTCGGTTCGCAATGATTAGCAAAAGTGAGGCACAGAGAGACAGAGACAGAGAGAGTGTCCCTTTAATAATAATAAGTTTTTTGTTCCGGTCTGATAGCAATGGATAGCAATATTTAGCTCAGAATATTCAATACTAAATACTAATCAAATATAATTGACTTTTTAATTATTAAAACTTTCAGAAAAATTATTTTCTCTAATTTTATCCTAAATTTTATTGAGAGTTCTTTTCTCTGAAACAAACACTAAACAACTTTAAGTTGAAATAAAATGAAGGGAAGAAAATAGGAATAAATTCTCTATTGATATAATTAATTATTGACTGTTTGTTCGGCACAAATGTTGAACTTTGTTAGGGATATCAATAACTTTGAGTCGAGTTTTTTGTTGAGTCTCTCATATTATTTCAATTTAAGAAAATAGAGAATTATTTAATTATAAAGGAATTGTTGGTCAGTCAGTCGGTCTCTTACTTGTTGTCTGTATTGAATAAATTTAGTTTAGTTAACAATGGACTGGACTGTTGGCAAATGAGCGACTGATGATTCGGATCACGTCTGTCTGTATTACTAACTCATGACAACAAACACAAGAACTAAAGGCCTAATGATTAGTGTGGATCACGAATTCAACAAAATGCTGACCAAAGCATCAAAAGCATTGACTTCACTCTGCATTTTAGGGCTAAAGGTTTGCGATTGTGGCTCAACCGAAAAGTATGTCTGAAACAAATTTACTGTATCTTCTCCTACAACAGAGAACAGAGGAGAGTAGATATATGTGGCTAATGAAGGTAAATAATGGCAATTGAGAGATCAATCATTGCCATCATTGCCTCATTGCCATCGCTACCACATATGCCTCAAATTCCCAGCTCTACTACCATTGCTTCGGGCGCTCAAAAAATAGGCAAAAAAGCAGTTAATAATGTTTTAGAAAATAACTTTAATCATATTTTTTAGGTTTAAAATACGTCAAAAATTTAATAATATTTTATAACACTATATAAATTCAAATATGAAAAGTTAGAGAAGATTCATCACAAAATAAATTTATAATAGCATTAAATAAAAGTTATAATAATAATGGATTGTATGCAATCATAAAGAATTAAATTTCTCCAACTTTTTTATGTTAAATAAAAACAAACATTAATTGAATTATATTTGTTTATATTAAAGAAAATTTATTCGTTTATATAATCTATTGAGATATGATCTGAAAGTGTATAACTTTTTTTTGTCTCTATTGTGAAAATAAATTTAAATAATTTAAAGCACAGGTTTTGTGAAATGAATGATTGATATGACTGAATATATTATATCGTCTCTTATATTAGAT
The DNA here is from genome assembly GCA_034693365.1 of Liacarus xylariae. Classification (NCBI taxonomy): domain Eukaryota; kingdom Metazoa; phylum Arthropoda; class Arachnida; order Sarcoptiformes; family Liacaridae; genus Liacarus; species Liacarus xylariae. Next base: position 2,117 of record JAQFXN010001034.1, read on the forward strand.
TAAATTTATTCCTAAAGAATAAAACGCACAGAAAAAAGTGAATGCAATTCAAAAATTACTGCATTTATATTCATGAAAAGAATGCTAAAAACTAATGAATAAAATCATTAATAAAAACTAAGAGCGAAAGAACTGTAGAATTCTATATAATAATTATTAATGAACTAATTGGACAGAATAGGCATAATTTGCGTCAGTCTTCAGACGATTGTCTGTCTGTATCTCTTGTTGAATCGACTAGTGTTTGACTGCACTCTGTATAGTGTTTTAGCAACAGCTGGATTCTAAATGTTTCATATATTCCATAAGATTAATCATTGCAAAGAATATATCTGAATTACAGCTAAACTAATCATTGAAATCCCACGAGAAAAAGGCGGAATTTTTATGTATCAAAGTTAGAACATTGCAGTATTGGATTTGGAGTCGAGTTGATTAGTTAGAACAGGAGAACAGGAGAACAGGAACACTAAAAATAGGTTTCATTCTCTTAACTACTCCTTTCATTTCGATTGTCTCTTTCCAGTCTCCCAATACATTATAATTCCTTTCTCTTAATTGTTATCATTTTCCTAATTATTATACATTTTAAACAAGAGTTTTGAATGAATAACTAAATAGAGTGCAAATGTAGAAAACAATATCAACGAAAAATATTCAAACATTTGTATAGTTATCGAAGGTGACCAGGTGATAAATAAGCAAAAAGATACTACTAAAATTAAAGAAATCATTTATATATAGTCAAAATACTCCCCCCCCCCCTTCCTAGAAATTTTGAGAAACTCCGCCGAAGGCGCCATTTTTGAAGAATATTCTGTTAAATTCTGTCTAAATTCTAAAAAATAGCTGAATTTTATCAAATTCTTTTTAAATTTGGTCAAATTCTGTTAGATTCTTACAGAATTTATCATAATTTGCCTGAATTCTGTCAAATTCTAGCAGAATTGGTCGAAATTCTGTTAAATTACGTCATTTAATTCAATTCTGCAAGAATTTTGCACTTGAAAATACCTTCTCTATACCCCTTGTGATTTTAAGGCTCAACCTATCAGTACCCTATACCCCCCCCCCTTGACTTTGAGTTCAGTGTCCATCTCTAATATACAATATATATTTTGTAGATAACTCTGACTATTTTCTTTGAAAAAGTTCTTTTTGCAACAAATCATATATAATAAAATCTAAAAATCCGTTTTTAACCAAAAGATCTAAAAACAGTAGATTGGTCATTTTGTTACTTCTTTTTTAATTCAAACTCTAAAACACACAATAACGGAATTTTATAGAAAGTGTGTTCGAACTAATATAATATAGACAAAACACCCCTGACAATGTCCGTGACAATACATATTTTACGAATATTTAATTGTGAGAATTTTTAGAAAAATAAGAAGTTTAGCCTTTCAATTTCTTTTGCAATTAGAATCACCAAGCTTATATCATCTAACTGTTAGATTCTAACATATTTTAGGTTTTAATGCTCTTTTTGAAAAGTTAAGGACTTTTTTATTCAAATTATGTAAATATATTTACATAAATAGAAAAATGAAAACAAAAGCACATATTTTATAAAATTATCCAAAATTATTAGCAAAAACAACATTAAATTAATTAATTTTTATTATTAATTACTTAATTTGAATACTTAATAGCAAAATGATAAATGAAAACATCTCTTAAGAGAAAGTTATTCTCCAGACATAAGTAATCTATTTAATCGTTTTTTAGATGAATTATTTTTTAAAAAATCACCAAAAGTTCTCTTAAAAAACATTTTAATTTTATAGTTGTTTTTAAATTTATTTTATTTCAAATAAATTATTTAATTTTATTGTATTAAATGAATACAATTTTTTATATTTAATTATATTTTTTACTGTTTTATTAATTAAATGTTTAAAAAGACATAAAATTTATTAAAAAAAATTATAAAAATCATTTAAATTAAATAAATTAATGATTTAATTAATTGAATTTTATTTAATTTAAAGTTTAATTTTATAGACTGTAATGTGATTAATGAGAGTCTATGAGTGATATATAGACATTTGGTTTGTATGCATAGATAGGTGTGGGCTTTGACTCGCATTCAAAGCTACGAACGAAATTCATAGTAATTTAAAGTGCTTTGGGGAAAGTCCCCGGACTTATGACAGAGAGTGTCAGCGGTTATAATCCGTTTAGCCTTAAAAAAGTTTACGAATACGGCTGAGAAGGAGTCAATCCTGAGCTCGTAATCTTGTAAAGGCTCTAATGTCCGACTCTACAGATAATGCGAGTGACATATCCTATATGTTAACAGAATGGGGCTTACATTCAATCCAACACCACTTCCTTTTTTACTAATTAATTATTTCATTAACAATACGATAGTTAAGTCAATGCAAGAGTACTTTATTTCTGATCCATATTATTGACTATATTCTTAATTAATTACTTTCTATTTTTATTTTGCTTTTATTTAAAATATCTTTAATTTATTCCCAAATCAGAGCTTTAAATAGTTTAACGAAACAGATCTACCTTAGGGTCTGTTACAGCATAGTTACTGTGGCTTTAATAGTAGACCAGGTTTACAAGTAGTTTGCCAGTTCCACAGGAATCCACGGGTGCTTCTGATGTCATTTTAAATGAAAACAACACAATTTTGAGAAAACAAAATATTTTATAAAATGAAAACTTCCATAATATTAGCCGACTATAGCCCCTTCCCTGTGGTATATCTGATAGCCCTGAAAACACTTTATTTCCATTAAAAACACTGACTTTAGTTTTACATTAAAATTTAATAATAAATAATAAAAATAACATCAAATAAAAGAAAATTTATTTTTTATTTATATTTGGATTTTTGTGTACAAAAAGTATTAAAAGATTAAAATAATTAATTTGTTTTATTAATTCTGTCAACAGTTTTCTGATCGACGAGAAGAGGTGTTCCGGCGGTTGAAAAGCAAAGTGTAATCATTTCTTCATTCCTAACCGGTTTTCGGGGGGCTTTCATCGCAGGATTTGACAACACTTTCATTATGTTATCGTTCTTTACTTCCGTAATGTCCGTCGGCTCTGGACTAGAGTTCAGGGCTGTTCCGATCGCTAATTCTTCCATATTTTGCTCCAATGGTTGGTCGCCAGTGATCGCACTCTTAGTCGAGTTTGTCTTCACTGCACTTCTGGTGACTCTGGAGTTAATGTTCTCTTTTGTTGGCTTTTTGTTTGAGGCGTTTCTCTTAACGGATGTCTTCAACTGATTCGGGTCTTTGAAGGCATCGATTCGTCGCTTATTCGGCAAAACATTTGACAATTGGTTGGCATTCGAGCCAATCATGCCTTTCGGCAATTGTATGGAAAACTCTTTGTGTCCGTTGGGGTCATCGATGAACCCAAGACTTCCTCCTTTGGCACAAATCTCTTCGAGAGTCAGGTTCTGGACATTGGATGGGATTTGCATTTTGAGTGATTGGAACTGTTGGCGAATGGCAGTAGTGGTCCGGCGCTGTCTGTCATTGCGGTCCGACTGTCGGTCCGACAAATGGGCGAAGAAGTCGTGTTTCATATTCGACAAAACCGTTCGCTTCTCTTCATCCAAACCACTCATGTCTGTCAGTAATGAACAGATTTTCTTTCGATTTAATCGTTTATTTCTATTCATTGTTTGATTCATTGAATTAATAATAATTAAGAGATTTATAGAAATATATATTTATTATACAATCGATTGACTAATCCTTTCAAACGTTAATTCAAATTCAATTTGGGTTTTGTTTACTCTTTATATAATCACAAATCGGCGCCAAAACTATTAAATCAAACGTTATTTTTGTCGACATTTCTGTAATATTTTTCATTCAATTATAAAAAGGGCTCCAAATCTGAAATATTTATATTTAAGTAAAATAAAATGGTATTTAATATCAAATCAATATTACAATCAGAGGCCGGACAGACACGAGTGCTCTACTATTACAGCCTCAGCATAAGAGCCCTGAACTAAAAGAGACGAAAACAAATGTGTGAAAATAGCAGAAATGGCCAAAGTATTTGACCCAAAACATCAGTTATACAACAGATGTCAATCAAATATTTAATTGGGACTACTTTTCACACTATTTACTAACTAAGGGTTAATTAGGGATTGAAAACTCCTTTAAAAAGTCTGATTTGATTTAGCTATTATTGAAATTCGAAGGGAACGGTCAAAATACCCCCTATTCTTCATAATAGACTTCTTTGAGATGCAGTGAATTCACAATTTCTATATTTCTCCTCTACGACTGTGAACCCCCGGCCATATCTGTGTATCCTATCATTACATTACCGGTAATATTGATTAAATAGAAAATTTCAAATTTATTGGAAAATCAAAACAGTTTTGAAGTTTAATAACTAATTGTAATTAATATTTCAGAATTTATACAAAAAGATTGCATTTATAGCTAAACCTAATTGTATTCCACTTTTTCGCTCAGAATTTATTTATATTACAAATGAATTAATTGTCAAAAACAGAAAATAATGGCAAATAAATTGATTGAATTAAAAACTAAGATATTATTTGTGCTTTTGATTAGCATTTCGTTTATAAATATAAATAAAACAATTATTTCATTTCACATCTTATTTGATAACAATTTAAGCGGTTTTGGCTCTAATCGCAGCTCTCTTTCCGGTCACGGCTTGGAATCCACTCTTAATGTTAGTAACCGATCGACGAGAGCCACACGTTTCGCACTGTAGGAAAAATAGTCGGGTCTCCTTCTGGAGTATTGTGTCCGGCGATCGACATGTCTGACACGCGACGTATTCCTCTGTTGAAGGTTTAAACGAAATTAATTATTAGAACAAAATTAAAAACAAATAATGAGTGAATGACTGACTTATATATCTTCGGAGAACACTTTCAATTTGTTTTTGTTGGAAACGACCCTTAATTATGAGCTGATTATTAGCATCGACTGAACCACTTGTTCCCAATTCTGTGAGAAGGAAGGCCTGCATGTGTTTGGGCTGTCGGTGAAGACTGAATACAACAAAAGAACACTTAATTATTCAATCGTTTAATAATTTAGACAACAATTCATACGATTTGCAGATTTCCAAGAAGTTGGCGAACGAAGACTTTTTGGTGCCGACGCGCAACACCTGCGGCGGTCGCATAACTAACTTCTTCTTAGTTCCCGCGTCTATCTCTGGGTTTTTCTCTTTTATAATATTGAAAACAATTTCCAATAATTCGTCGTAAGTGTAGTCGCGATCCGATTCCAACCATTTGTTTGTGGAAACACTCGCCGAAAGGGACGACACATTCGACTGCTGGCCATCGAAGTCGTTCTCCTTATCGGCCGAGTCCTGACCCCCGACTGCGTCCGTCTCATCGGTCGCTTCACTGCCAATGCCATCGAAGTTCACTTTCTTCTTCTTCTTCTTCTTTTTGGTGAAATCAAAGTCGAGGTCGTCTTCGCCGGCAATGTCTGCTTCCATGTCTGCCATAGACTGGTTCTCATCGGTCGGACTCAATGTCTTTCCGTATTCATTGAAATTGTTTTCCTTATCCGTCGGCAAAGCGTTCTCTAAGTCTTCAAAATTAAATGTTTTCTTCTTTTTCTTCTTCTTCTTAAGTCCAGAGAAATCATTCAAGTCTTGGAGCGATTCGTCTTCAATAACCTCATTGTCTTTGCTGTCGATGTCTTTGTTTTGTCCCTCATTTGGGTCTTCATTGCCGTCGAGAAGACTCATATCAAATGGTTTTCTGGTCTTCTTCTTCTTCTTCATGTTTGGGTCGAATATCTGTGGATTAAATGCAAAACAATTAATAAATTGATTCAAAACTAAATCCATTTCAATGTAAATAACGAACCGATTCTTCAATTTCGGCCATAATTTCTAATTTATTCAACTTTTCTCACGAAATATATAGAAATCGTTAACAAATGTATTGAGAAATAAGTTATCGCTTTATTTGATTTGAATTATTAATTAAATTGTTTTTAATTATCAAATGTTAGATAAATATGTGTTAAATGTGTTTCTAAACAATAATGGATGACATCATAGACTAGAAGTGGAAATGTTTAACATTTAGTTCACATGAGTTGTGCCAAACAGTCCCACCACTAGTGACACAAGTGTTCAAATGATTAAACCCTTTAACAGATTCAGCAATAAGTCTATGAATTAGTTGTTTAGTACAACACTATAGCGCTCTTGTCTTCTCTACACTTAAAATAATGCAAAACCTGTTAAATATAAATAAGTTTGAATTTATAATTGATTTAAATGACTAAATGACTAAATGATGCAATTATTGCTATTTATTTCATCACATTTTTCTGTAGACTTTATTAAATAAATGTAAATAAAGATAATCAGAGTATTTACTCATAATCTGATGAAATACTTGATGACAACACAGTTACTGTAGTTTACATTCATATGGGATAATACCGTATGTTGAATTATGCAACTTTAGCATACCTATGCCCGTATTATTATTGTGGAATCACTCCCTCCACATATTAATACCCTATTATAATCTATTCAAGCACATTAATGAGCAGTTAATTAATTAATAATTATATTTTAAACAATTATTGTATCAGAAATATTAGGATTTATTCATGACAATTTCCCCTTATCTCTAATTTTTGATTTTGGTTATATTTCAATAGATGCCCATGCAAATTTTTATACTTTTTTAAACTTTAAATTGAATTGAATTGATTGTTATTTTAAGACGCCGTGCATTCAACTATAGTTGATATTCTGTGCGGACGTATATTAAAATACAAATTATATCTTTACAAAAATAAAAACTTTCAAGATTATAGATCTGCGAATCTTTTGGATATCCCTTTATTTGACTATTTGTCACGTTGTAAAACTAGTAAGAAGTACAATATTTCAACTTATATTGCTTAAACTTCTATATAAGACTTTTTTCCAAATCATACATTTGCTTCTTTTGACGCAATTTTAAGAAGCAGTATATGGAACGGGCATTTAGTTTATTCTTTAATCTTAACTCAAGTTTTAGTATAAAATTCACATTCAAGTTGAGAGTATATTCAATAATATTGTAAAAGTATAGTCAAATAAATAATTTTGTAATGCAGTTCAGAAAATTATTTAATATATTCTCAACTCGAATGTGGATTTTATACGAAAACTCTGTTTTTATTAAATCGTTAAAGTTTTTTGCGTAATGTTATCCTATGGGAGAAATGTTTAAAAATTGATATTTCTATCTGTAAAGTATATTCTATATTTCGAGATGCTTCTATCTGCCCGATGAATATTATCAATTAAGACATAGATTCTCACTAATTCACACATGCTGAGTCGCTTGGTGATAATTTTAACATCAAAAACCCAATATTATTTGAGATAGTTAAATTATCGTGGTTATCGAGATTATGAGATAGATAAATCTCGTGCGAAATTACAATTGCTATCCACTGATTGGGTGTGACAACTCTCCCATTGAAATAGCATTACTGTCACATTTTTGGAGAGTAATGTATTAAAATTGCTTTAATAGTCGCAATCCTAATGTTGTGACAATTAGTGTTTTTCCTGCGCCCAAAACGCCGGGCGCCTGCAGTTGCTCTAACAACCAAACAAGAGCAACTAGCAATGTAATTGGCTAATTTATTAATTCAAAGTAAGCCTAACAAAATTGGGCTTGTGATTGGTTAGGGCGCCTGGGCACTTGGCAGTTTTGGGCGCGGCCGCTAGGTTTTTATTCTCAGGGATTGTCAGGGCCGATTTTACCAAACGCTAGTGACAATGCACTAAAATGTTATACAGACTGTGACAAACCAATCAGTGACCAGTAATTGTGTTCGATTGCGGGTTAAATGATAAGTTTTAGAAGTGTTCACTGCTTTGTGGTGCTATAGAGGTGTTCACTGCAGAAAATATAATATAATTGTTGTTAACTCCGAATCGCTTTCTATTCACTGATTGGTTTTGTAAATTCAAAATAATTAAATCGAATCAATTTGGAGGACAGCTAAGGGTTAATAATGAATTTTGCTATTTAATGAAATAGAATTCGATGTGCAGTTAACACAGTTTTTAACTAATTATAACTGAGATTGTAATTGATTATAAATATATTGATAAAAACATCCAAATCTTTTGACAAGTTTTTACACATTCAGTGGAGTTATAATTGAGTGATAGAAATTGCACTTTGAAAACATTGTATAATTATTCAAAGTTTAATATAAGTATTGCATAAATTAAAATTTACTTTAAAAATGTGTTTTTTATTTATTTATAACTCTGTTAACCGCACATCGAATTGTATTTTATTAGATAGCATTCGCGCACATTAATTCATTATTAAATCCACCTTGAGCAAGCAATTACAAGTTTATTTTGCTTTTTTATCCGAGGTTTACTAATGTGTAACAAAATTTCTGATAAAATATTTAAGTTGTGCACCGATTAAACAAAATTACTCTTTTTGACAATTTATTATTCATTAAATTCTCATAATAAGCAAATTTTAATGGAATTTTAATCTATACAGTATTCGTCGGATTCTAAATGGCTTTCTAAATATTCTTTACAATTTTATTATCACAAGGAATCGTGTCATTTCGGAATCCGATTTTCCCTAAATTTTGATTCGGAATTGTGCTACCTTACAGTTTATCAATTAAAAAAATTATAGTGCTACCTGGCTAGTAATTTAAACACCAAAATTATATATGGTCTTTTGATTAATTAGTAAGGACACTTTACTTTACACTGCTTTTCTTCTTTCAATGCACTGTCTTTAGAATCAAATGCTGCACTTGTATGTGTCGAATATTAGCATAATTTAAAAATGATAATTAATAAATGGTATATACCAGACATGGCAAACAGCCGGTCTATTGAGTTTGTACAGGTTCATTTGACTCAAGTTTAAACATATCACAGAATCTACCGGCTCTTAGCGCCAGAATGTTGTAACTGATATACAGTACTAAATATGTTATACAACTGAATGTTGATTATAGTTCAGTGCTTTTGTTTTAATAATTGAATTGAGTTGTAATTAGTTTCTCAATTACCAAAGGTTGTAATGAAAGGGGAGTGGACTCTATCGAACGGCCGCATCAAAGAAGTAGCGGTAAAAGTGTTAAAACAAGAAGTTTTAGCACAACCGACAGCACTGGACGACTTTGAAAAGGAAGTGAATGCTATGCATCAGTTGAATCACCCGAACCTCATTAGACTGTATGGTATAGTATTGTCTGCCCCTATGATGATGGTTACGGAGTTAGCATCCATTGGCTCATTGAGGGATAGACTGCGCAAAGAGTGCGGACACACGTCTATATCAACACTAATTGAATACGCGATACAAATATCTCAAGGAATGGCATATTTGGAGTCAAAAAGATTCATTCACAGGGATTTGGCCGCACGTAATGTGCTTTTGGCCGCAAATGACAAAATAAAAATCGGCGACTTTGGACTCATGAGAGCCATTCCCTCACACGAAGATTGCTATATAATGAATGAACACAAAAAGGTTCCGTTCCCCTGGTGTGCGCCCGAGTCTCTCAAGTCCAGACATTTCTCTCACGCAAGCGATACCTGGTTTGTAGTGTTGACTCATTTTAATTCTAATTCTATTTATGAGTCCATTATTTGATTTCAAAATCATTTTATTTGTTTATATTTTCTTTTGAATGGAAAGGATGTTTGGCGTCACGCTATGGGAAATGTTGACCTTCGGTCACGAGCCCTGGATTGGTCTAAATGGGGCACAAATTCTCCATAAGATAGATAAAGAAGGGGAACGTTTACCTCAACCCAACGCCTGTCCATTCGAGATATATCAGCTACTATTGCAGTGTTGGGCCCCTAAGCCTAACGATAGGCCGACATTTGTCGCATTAAAGGATTTCTTTTGTGAGTTCCGACCCTTAAAACTAAAAGCTCTTCAAAAATTTGATGGAAAACCTGAAAATCATCCAAAACTGGCGATTCAGAGAACAGACACTGATTTGGAACTATATCTGGAAATCGAAACGAGCGATGAAATAGAAGTAATCGATGGCAGACCTGAGAACTACTGGTGGAGGGGACAGAACCAGAGGACGTACGCAATCGGCTATTTTCCGCGTTGTGTTTCGGGAAATGCAAAATCGATTACAACCGGAGATATAAGCCATCCGTTGAGGAATAGCTTCATTCATGCGGGACATGGAGGACACGGGGCAGAGTCGTGGGGTAATCCCGCATATATTGACGACATGTATCTGAAGAACCCAATGGAACCGCCAGACATTCTTGGAATCGAGACTGATTTGCCCTCCGCTCCAAAGTTAGCGAATCGAAACAAAAGTAAGCATTGAATACAAGACATTAAAAATTGTGATTTGATTTTGTCATTTCATTCAATTGTTTTGTTTCGCAGAATCACTACATTTATCTGATTTCAAACAAATTGAATCTAAAAAACTAAATCAATTCGGATATAATAAACTCCAAAATGAAAAAGTAATTGTCTATAAAAGTAATGAATCAAATCTTCCGCGCCGTTCCCTCTCTTATACACAACTTAAGTCAGCGGCAGATAATTGGACTGAAGAGCAAAGCAATGACCGAACAAGAGATGGAATTTTGATTGATTTAAGCGACGAATTGTCAATCAGTTCTTCTACAGCCCAACAGATAATGACTGAATCGCACAGAGCTTTGAATAATTCTGTGAATCGTATGGAAGAGTCGAGCGAACAGTTAGAAGAGCCGACGTATTGTAACGTTCCATTCAATGGACAGACATTGCCATCGGAGGCGTCGAAATACTATTCACCCCCTTATGAGTGTTCGGATGTTTTGGCAAACATTGACAACTCGTCCTCAACTAAAGGACGTTATTATTCTGCCGTCGCATCCAATTATGAGTTCGAAGAATCTCAGAACCAATGGATGCCTACATTTGTGGCACAGAATCAGACATTTGTTTTTAATTCTGAGAACGATATGAATCGAAATGGGAATCAATTTTATGGTCAAAGAAATGGTATGAAAGCAGAAAAACTCGATAAAGCATTCGATTGGTTGGAAACGAAAGTCAATGAAATTCGTTCCACACATTCACCCAAACCTTTGTTTTCCGTTAACTTTGATTCTCAAGACTTACTCCCAAAAAGTGATACAATCGTTGAAAACGAGTTGAAAAACAAGACAAACGAAACACAATTGAGTAAAGAATTCATTTCAGAACTCGAATCAAAGTTTGTAAAACCAATGAATCAAATGTTGAAAAGTAATGAATTGAATGACACAAACAAATCGGTGGTTAAACCCATACCACTCTTAGAGCCGCCACCAAAGTATGCGACGAACAGACGATCCACATCTCAGCCCAACTCTGTCTCATCGAACACCACATTCGCCACCGTATGTCTGCCCACCAAAGCCACCACTTTTACCACAAACACAGCACACGTCAAACCATTTATAGTGACGCCGTCCGCACCGAGTCGTGAAACAATATACGGACTCGGCGTTAGTCACAATTCAATTCCAGGCGCTTCACAACCGGTAAATATGGAGAATCCCCAGACATTAGTGGATCGGTTGCAGAATCGGGTGAAAAATGCTTCGAAAGATGAGTGCATTCAAGCGGTCTATAAGAACAATATGGACCCAATCGCTGCACTAAAAGAGCTTCAGTTATCACAACTCATGAAATTAGGGATTTCGAGTCGACTCGACTGTGAAAAGGCATTGACTTCTGCCAACTATGACCTCGAAGTGGCCGCATCTCAACTACTCGACCACTTGTCAGTTAAATGATGTGAATATTTAGTTAGGATTTGATCAGAGATTTAATTTAATTGTTAAACAAAACTTTTAATTATTTTATTAACAAAAATATCTATTCGTTATTCAAAACACAATTTGTTATGAATTTAATTCTCTTTATTGTCTATATATCTGCGAAATATTTGAATTAATCTAAAATTTAGATAACTTTAAGAACATATGCCCTAAAAGAAAGTAATTAAACAATTGATTACTCATTTATACATTAAACCAAACAAATTCAGCAAATCATTAATTATTGTATAAAACATTTTAGATATAATTCATATGCTTTTCGTTCACCAAAGATCTGATCTGTTTTTCAAAAACTCATTAAATAATATTACATTTGATTTTGTCATTAATTTAAGTAAACATAATATTAATAAATAATTACAAATTGAGTTAATTTTTTTAATGATTTTTATTTTGAATTCAATTATTTGTTTTTAGTTTTGATTTATTTCTAGGAATTGATTGTGAAATTTATGTTAAAATTGCGATTATTATTAAAATTACAGTATTATTGTATTATATAGTGTGGCCTAAGAGTGAGCGGAGGACAGAGGCTTCGCTCCGAATCGATGAAATAAATAAAAAACAAAACAAATTCTCGAAATAAAATCGATTTATTTATCAAAGAATTTAACGGTTTTTAACGGAAAATTAATTACAAATTATAATTAATGTTATATCGAATGCGATGAATGACTGAATGCCAAGAATATGTCGAATAAGTCGTGTATTTATAGTAAAAATATTCGAATAAAAGGTGAAAATAATATAATTGTGTTGACTCTCGCGCGGCGTTCAGTCCTTTCTTTCTAAACAATCGGCTCTTAATAGACGTCTGGATCCCAGTGTTTCACAATCTGTGCGATCTCTTGAGGAATGAGCGGTACTGTCTGTGGTCGGGGACCACAATATATTATTTTAGTTCACAGTTTCAATAAGCATGGTATTAATAAAAGTGCATGAAGTCTTTCATAATTTGTAATAATTCGTTATTGAATTTTTTGTTCCAAAAATCAAAAGCAATTCTAAATCATATTGTTTTCTAATAGAGTTTGTATTACTTTGTCTGACACAGGTTCAATTTCTTATCAGATACGGCCTGCCGTTTATCAGCTCTGTTCATAATACTAAATAGTTGTTTATGTCCTTTCATGCATATTAAACATCTTTATTATTGAACCAGGAGCTTAAGAGCTTTTATAACTTTATTCAGCATGTAAATAAAGCAAGTTTAATCAAGTCATGTAATAACTAAAGCTGCACTCTTATCAATGAAGGGGACTATAATATTATTCCTATATAAGAATAGCATCAGCAACATTACTGCCACTTCTTTTGGTGGACTAAAAACATCAGTAACTAATAAATAGTTCGAATATTTTACTAATTAATTACTAATAAATTTAATCTTACCCTCCAAAATTACTCAACAAATTTATTAGACAAAAAATATGAATGAGAATTGTAATTAACTCTTAAGATTCGGAATTTCTGGAATATAACCTAAGACTTTAAGAAATAATTAAAATCTCATCCACATATCTATTCAACTTCTCAGCCCTATTCATAAACAAGACTCTGTCTTCAACTCAAATTAATCCCCTTTGAGTCAGAGTTGGAACTCAAACTAAAAACGCTATTCAGCAAAAAATTATTGTTTGATTGCGCCCTGGTCTTCTGAGACTGCGTTAAAACTTGATTGACCAGTAATTAGCGCCCAATTGAGCCAACTTACAGGGTCTGACTCACACTCTCTGAGACTGATATGTTAGGACTCGGAATGATTGAGTCCAAACATTTCAAATAATTTTTAAGAATACGGTTTGAGACCTAACTCGGGGTTTGCGTCGGAGTTATAACTCAAGTCGGTTCTGTGAATGCGAGCGTAAAACTCCTTTATTTCACCAAGAATTAAATTTTTTTATTTACATGCTAAATTTTACGATACAATCGCAGTTATGGGTAAAGGAAAGAGTTTCAGGAGGGGTATTTTATTTTGGCGAAGCAAGGGTATTCTAACCTGTGGCGTTACAAATTTTGGACAGGAGGTCCAGGAGGTGGTATTTCGCAATCGTCAATTTCTTGCAGAATTCGATTAAATATGATGTAATTTAACAGAATTTAGGCAAATTATTATGAATTCTGAAATAATTTAACAAAATTTTGCAAGAATATAATACAATTCTGTTATTTTTCTAAGAATACGGACAGAATTTCATAGAATTTTCATAAAACTGGCCTTCGGCACCATTTTCCTCAACTCGCTATGGGGGGGGAGGGTACCTCGCGGCAGACATATAAGTGTATTTGACCAAATTCTCAGGGGGTATTCCTGGCTGAACCCCTTTCCCCATCCCTGTACAACAGTATCTCCACTATTATCTTTCATCTGTATAATTACAAACTTAGTAAATTTGATTCATTCCTAAGTGCAATCACACTTTTTAGGTTAAACTATATAAATAAGATTTTATACTAAAATATAAAATGAATGGTCGCAAAGGACAAATATTTAAAGACTTCTATAAACTTGAATAAAAAAAATTTTTTCAAAGTAGATAAATATGTCGTTGAATATATAATTTACACTATTATTAACTTTTTCTTATAATTGAAATATTTTTGTCGCTTTAATTCATGCGTTTATTTACTCTAATATTCTAAAGCTATGCTTAAATATCAAGAAAATCCTTCAACTCTTATATTTTTGAAAATACTTAAATAACAATACTAACGTTATATTTCTGTATTATTTCAAAACCAAAAAAAAACAATTACTCAAAAAAATCTCTTTTATTGGATATTACAGTATTGTACTTTTGACAATACAATCTATCTTTTAATCTAATTTTCTGTGCAAAATGACTTGAATTAAAACTTAAATAATGACTATTTATTTATTTTTGTTATTGTTTATAATATCTATTCAATTCAATAAAAGTGATGATTATTTCGATACAATGTTTGATGAATTGAGAAACCAGTCATTCAATCCTATTGTGAGTAAAATTATGATTTTAAAACATATCTAAACTTTAATACGTAGAACTATATTAG